>CM067371.1:55316616-55318123 GCA_034401795.1 Chaetoderma sp. LZ-2023a | reverse complement strand
GCATGACACGTGTGTTGAACACATCAATAGATCTACATACCAAACATGGGCCGTAGCGCTGGGCGCAATTCTGATTGTCGAGAGCTGGTCACATGAATCGGGACATACATAACTCCATTGTTATGCTAATTTCGACACGGTCCCCCCCCCCCCATGCACATTGCTACGCTAATTGGGACACGTTCCTCATTGCACATATATGGTGTGACCTCTTGGGTCACGTGACCAGCTCTCAACCAATCAGAATTGCACCCAGTGGGATGCCCTTATACGTATACTCACATGTATATCCTATGAATTAGGGTATATAATTAGTCAATCCAAGCCAACTTTATAAAACCCTGTGAATTTACCTAGCTGTAATAAGAATTATTATCTTATCTCGTTGCTATTTCCGAGTTTTATTACACGCAAGCATTTGTCGGATACCCTGTCTGACAGAATCTGCAGCGAGTAGGTAAATCCATGGATTAATTGCAGAGTTAAATATTGCTACCTGGTCAACGATCACGAGCAAAAGCCATTGAGTTTGATCATAAGCTACTTAAATAGGCTAAGGCGCAAATACTGGACCAATCGGCCACTGCACGCGAATTGTCTGTCTGGCTTGCTGCTGCCGCGAGGCGTGACTCCGATCACGTGATTTCAATGCCTTAGCAACTGATGTATTTTCCTGTATACGACGATCACGTGCTTAACAACTTGGAAACCACCGTTGTTGAGAATGGTAGTACCTGGAATACTAGTATCATCCAAATCAATGCGATATATCGGTTTTCCTGAAAACCAACAAACGTAGATTTCCTGGTTGTCTATGTACTTTACCGTGACCGGACCCCAGAAAAACGTGAAGACAAGCGCATGTGTACAGGTAGCAGCCCATATCGTGAGGCAAATCTTAGACATGAGACCAGTTGTGACTTTTGCATGGGTGACTAGGGGGTAGACGAGCTGGAAGAACCTGTTCAAAAAAGTGAAAACCAATACTGGTTAGATCGAGAATAATGCACTACTCCTGCTGCTGCTGCTGCTGCTGCTGCTGCTGCTGCTGCTGCTGCTGCTGCTGCTGCTTCTGCTGCTGCTGATGCTGCTGCTGCTGCTGCTGCTGCTACTACTACTACTACTACTTACTAGCTACTACTACTACTACTACTACTACTACTACTACTGCTACAACAACATCAACATCAACAACAACAACAACAACAACAACAACAACCACCACCACCACCAGAATACACTCGAGGGAGATATACTGACTCACGCCCCACTGCCACCCACCGCCACCGCCACCCTTTCCCCCAACACCCCCCCCCCCCCCCCGCCCCCACCCTCCAGTAACCGACCTAGATAGCTGATCGGTTGAGCTTAAACACAATGCAATCAGTAACTGTCATTAATATGAAGGCGAGTGCTAAATTAGAAATTCTACCTTCTTGCATTCCAGGGCAATGGTAAAAATGTGTATTCCAGTATGCGCTTCGTGACCCTGTGACCTAGATATCTT
>CM067371.1:55269116-55311616 GCA_034401795.1 Chaetoderma sp. LZ-2023a | reverse complement strand
TTGATTAGGTCCGTGGTCGGTTTTCAGATAATGCCACTTGCGTATTTGAATAGTTCATTGCTCATGCCATCAGGCCCGGATGCATCTTCATTTTTCAGGGCTGTTTCAATTCGTGTTAGTAATGGCCTATCGACTAGTGAGACTACTAATTGCAGACACCAAGCTGAGAGTTCGAGTCAACACAGTGAAGTTTGCAGACTTTGAGACATCAATCGGCTCACCATAGAGCTCCCCTATGCATTGCATCTGCTACCTTTGCTTTGGATTCTGTGTGAGAAATCCAACGAGAACAGCCCCCAGAGTCCATATGCGGTATGCCCCTAGAGATAGATTATTTCGCCGATATAGACTTCATAGACGAAGAAAATAAATATATTGACGAGCTATTCCCGATAGCTACAAGCAAACTAAAAATGTGAATCCCTTTTTGAATGAATCCAAAACAGAGTTCATCCACATATACCTATCGATAAAGCAGGAAGCCAAACAAAATGATGATCCACTTCGTGTGTGTGCGTGCGTGCGTGCGTGCGTGCGTGCGTGCGTGCGTGCGTGCGTGCGTGCGTGCGTGCGTGCGTGCGTGCGTGCGTGCGTGCGTGTGTGTGGAGCCTAGCTAGAGATGGGCAGGGCATAGCTAAAACTGGAATGACCCATTATTGCGTGAAAAGGAATTTATCACAGCCTTCATCTGCCGGTGAACTGTATCAATATTTAACTATTAAAGCCTCAATATATTTCTTTAAATGTAAGTAACTGAAAATACCATTTCACAACCATGTGCCATTTGGTGGAGGGGAGGGTGGTGGGGTGGGTGGTACTAACACATCCAGCGCTAAACCCCAATTGTAGGTTCCGATTAGTCACCCGCTCCACTATTGTCCAAATGTGTGTTAGCATCTACCTCGAGTGGGTTGTTGTTGTTGTTGTTGTTGTTGTTGTTGTTGTTGTTGACCTTGACATCGCGAAATCTCTTTACGAAATAAACAATTAAATCTGTAAATACAGTATAAACAGCATTGAGGACGCAGTACGCGATGAGTCCTGTGATTTTTCACTTCTTGAGAGCTTTTATACGTTTTCTTTGTGAGACGCATGGCTTATGCTCCTTTGTGGGCGTGGTGCCGCAGCCCATTCCTGGGCTAATCAGGACCTGCTACGAATGTTTCCTCTGAAAACACGATCCAGAACAAAACTGATTACTTGAATCGCATATTGCAAAATGGATGAATGATCAATGGGGGTGGATTGTTCCCAAACACAAGGGTATAATAGCTGTATAGGCACAGAACAATACTCATGGTGAACTCATTATTTGCAGTTGGAATAACGGATACATGATCGTGGTCAATGCGCCTGACCAAATTTTGGTACCACCAAGAGGAATACAACTTCGTGTTATTTCTCTCATCTAGCAATGCCAGTGGTTAATAAACTGACGGGATCAACTGTCCTTGTGAGTAGATTTGTGGTAGTTGGTCACTAGTTACCAACCCTCGAACATGATGATGCATGTTCTAATTTTGAGACAATGTCCTAATGACATTCATTATACATTATTGTGAGTTCAAAATATGAGTTGTTTTGCAAGTTCGTGTTTGGAATACGTCTGATATTAAATTTACACGCAGTGTATACCATAAATATTATATATCCACATATTCACCAACATCACACTCGCATATATACCAGAAGGCTATATTTTTTTTACTTTTACCAATGGAATGGAATGACTGCCTCTATAAGAGAGCCAGCCATTTCAGTGGTAAATGAAAAAAGAATAATCTCATGGTCTGCCGTTGGATTTTCTACGAGAAAATGTACGTTTTCTTGAACAAATTTGAGGGTTAAGTGTTAATCCGGCTCATTTATGCAACTTTACTGCCGCCCTGGCATACACACTTTGAAACATGAATTCCCAGATTCTCTATTTTAAGGTAACTTCACAAGTATGCTCTTGAATATTACGAACCTAATTAAACATTAATCTGTTGCTAATATTGGCACCAACAGATCTTAGTCAAACGAGTTTCAAAATATTCAACAGAATACTTATTAAATTGTAAATGAACTGCCGAATTCGGCCTTTTAAACGATTAAAACAAACACACTATAGGGAATAACGATAGATGTAGCGTCAAGATTTCCTAGCCGAGACGGTAAACGGATCAGTTTCTACTACCACCCACCACTATCCACTCACCCCTTTCCACCCACCCACAGTCACCCACCCCATACCCTCCTCCACCACCAACCCCACCCACCCACACCGTTGCTCAGCTTAGAAACGCGGACTAACTATAATAAATGATTACGCGATCGTACTAATAACTTAATTTTTACAATTTCAGCATCTCAGTTTCAAAACAAGTACTTGAAGCTGTTGAATGCTTTGATACACATTGCACGAGAACTATTGTGAGCAACAACTCTCAACCAAATTATTTTCAGTATATTCAACAAAATGTTAATTCGACAAAACGTTCCATATACCACAGCGTGTTTGGACTGTATGGGATAATGGGTTAGTAATGGGTTTAACGACTGAATTAAGACATTTTAATGTCTTATGATAGCGCGCTATAGCGATGTTTTGGCGGATGTTAAATTAACGAAACTCACAAAACATAACCAAAGGGCAAAATACTTCATATTAGAATATAAATGTCCGTAAAATAGGTCGCGCGATGTTCGATGTCTTTTTATAAATATGCGTATATATGCTTGTTATATATATTTAGATAAAACTTCTACAACTGGGACAATCTGTGTTTATTTTACTTATATGTACAGGTATAGTATTTTGCGCAGAGCCAGGTAAAGACGCGATTATACAACGGTAAGTCTATGCATCCATTCTTATTAGCTGCATGTCTGACTGCTGACCATTCGCAGACGACATAGTACAAGGGCTATATCGCCGGACGTGCTAAATATTTTGAAAACAATTTGACTGCAAGTTGTTGGTGGCTAAGTCACCAGCAATTTTCAGTCAAGTTGTTTTCGAAATATTCAGCAAGTGAGGAGATTTTGCTCAATGAGATTATCGTCTGGTGGCCTGTAGCAGCGAGACAGTTAATGTATACCTATCTACCCGCCAGCCTACCCGCCCTCCTGCAAGCACGCGCTTACACACATATGCCTGCACATTTCACGCCAAGAATGAATGCATCGAACGCGAATACTCTCTTCTCATTAGACAGTAAATATTTCATATGCGTGACTTTCATTGACACTATATTAGCGGTGTGTGTATGCGATTCCATACGCCAATACGGCTACCAAAATTAGGACATAATTAAGGCCTCAATATATCACGGTATGTTATGCATTATATACCGCGATATTGATTACGTCAATATCGTATGACGTCAATATTGTATGTATCGGCATGGTTACAAAATATTGTGCAATGGAGGAATCAAGTATATGCGACAATAATGTATTACGTCCCAATGTTGACGTCACAATGTAAATACGTAATGAATGATGTAGCTAAGTCGGCCATGACCTTTTAAAAGTCCGCCATGTGTACGAATTGAATTTCTTTACAACTGAATAACAATTCTGTTAAAGGTTTTGAAACTAATTTGCGCTGTTGCTGCCATCACCCAGTCAAATTAGTTTCACAGAATTCAACAACTTGCCTGTATAGTTTTCTGGAAATTGAGATTCAGTGACTTTCGGGATTGGATCGATCCCAACACCGGCTGAGCGTGGTTTGAGCTTAGCTAGAGATGGGTGTGGCATAACCAAACGCGGATTCATACACTGGGACAGAATCTATGCCTATTATGGATGAAAAGGAACTTTTGATGGGAAATGTCGATGCAAGTGTAATGCCCATCTATCGAGTACCGAATATCGTTTGAAAAAGGTGAATCAGACAGGAAAAAACCCAATTACTTTAGAAATCAAAAGAAGAAGAAATGTAGCATGAAAACAAGTGATAGAAAAAGCGAGGCAAATGATTGCATGGCTCCAACGCGAGATGAGAAATATATCAGCGATTAATTTGGGTTTACCCAAGCCGAAACTGACAAAGAAAATGTTTGGTTAATTTGGTTCATCGACTCATTTTGTACACTATGTAATTCAGGACATACGGCTATCATCAATCCTGGCCACAGTGACGTCATGCCATGCCGAAAGGATATCTATATATGATCCTCTCATGATATGCTCTCACTCACTCAACCATCCACTACTCACTGTACATCTACAACTACTCTCCCTCCGCTCTCTCTATCCATCCCCTCTCTCTTTCTCCCATTCCGCTCTCGCCTTCCCTCTACTTCTTCCTCCAATCTCTCTCTCTCTCTCTTTCTCTCTCTCTCTCTCTCTCTCTCTCTCTCTCTCTCTCTCTCTCTCTCTCTCTCTCTCTCTCTCTTTCTTTTCTCTCTCTCTCTTCTTTCTTTTCTCTCTCTCTCTTTCGCGCTCTCTCTCTCTCTCTCTCTCTCTCTCTCTCTCTCTCTCTCTCTCTCTCTCTCTCTCTCTCCCTCTCCGTCTTTCACTCGCTATCTCTATCTCCCTCCCTCCCACCCTCACCCCCTCTCCCATCGCTCTCTCATCCATGTCTATCTTTCTCCAAATCCTCCCTCTCACATCTCCCTCTCTCCTTGCATTCACACACCTCGCACCCTCCATCCAGTTTACGCCCTCAATATCTCTCTCTCTCTCTCTCTCTCTCTCTCTCTCTATCTCTCTCTCTCTCTCTCTCTCTCTCTCTCTCTCTCTCTCTCTCTCTATCTCTCCCTCTCTCTCGCTCTCACCCTCATCTCCCCTTTCTTGGTAGCTAGCAGTATCTTCTATAGTATTTCAATTGAACCAATGCATTTCCCCTTGTTTCTCAGACTCATGGCAATGACAAAAGCATTGAAAGAGAAATGGCACCTGGTTTTCACTGCAATCGATACAGACAAAGACGGAGTCCTCACTGTTGATGAAGCCTACTCTTTGGGGAAAAAGCTTGCCAAGTACTACCATATCGATGGCGAACAAAAGCATCAACTTGTAGAATTGGGACCACTTATTGCAGACATCATACGAAATTACTTTGGTTTGGGCACATTCGAGATTTGCCTTGCAAGAAGCGAATGGAGTCCCGCGGTCGAATCATATTGGAATAATCATTTCAACCTATTATATAAGCGCATGGACAGGTTTTACAAAACAATTTTTCACGTGATGGATTTGGACAAAGATGGTTTGGTTAATTTTGAAGAATTTCAATATTATTACAAACAGTTTGGTGACAGTGTCGAGATCCAGAAGACAGCTGAATTGGCATTTAATGCAATTGACGTTAATGGGAACAAACAGATCAGCGAGTGTGAATACGTTGGAGCGTACATGACGTATTTATTTGACCCACACGTTACAGCCAAAGAGATGCCGCTTTTTTAGTGTAAATTCATAGATTTTTGTCATCTCGCTCAATGTTGCAAAGAAATAAAGAACCGTAGCGCAATCGACCTTTCCAGTTTATTCATCAATCATATGACGTCATAAACAACTACGTGGCGCGTAGGATGATGTCGTAATCAATTAGAGCATGAATGGCTCGATTTATGTCCGTCTTAAATGCTTAATGGTCCGAGACGTTGTACGAATTGGTTTACTATTTAATAAACATTCTGTTGAAAATTTAGAAATTAATATTACTGGTTGCTGTTGCTGCCATAGACAGCAACAGCACCCATATATTTAACTGCTTACCTGTATAGTTGTCTGGAAATTGATAGTCAGGGAGTTCAGGGATCGACCGATCCCAACACGAGCGATGTATGGGTGGAGCTTAGCTAGAGTTTGGCGGGACATAGCTAAAACATGAAAGGTCGATTTTAAGTTATCCAATCATGTACGATGCAGATCAGTTTCATTCGTTCTCCCACCAAGGAGGGAACGTAGGGAACTCACGCACACCATAACTGATTGGACCAACTCTTACGCAATTGACGGGATAGCTTGTCCTTCGAACATATATATAGCAAAGTACCCCAAATTGTATTATATATGGGGAGTTGGGGAGGGTGCCTCTGTACCTGATGAGAGAAGTAAGAATTTTAAAATATTGGTTCAAGATCCTGGAATCTGACGATCACAAATTAGTAAAATGTCTGTATAAAGCAATGTATAATGACTGGTTTAATAATAATTACTGTAATAACTGGGTCAGAAAACTTCGAGATTTGTTATGTACTCGCGGATTTAATTATGTATGGGAAACGCAAGGCGAGGATCTCGATAGGGGACATTTTATTATTCTGTACAAGCAAAGGGCTATGGATAATTTCACCCAAGAATGGAAGGGGCAATTAGAAAATAGAAGTAAATGTAGGTTATATAAACATATTTCGCTGGATTTATCATATAAACATTATTTAGACAAAGTTAGAATTGCCAAACACAGACAGGCGTTGTGCCAGCTTCGAACGGGTTCGCATAAGTTACATGTAGAAACGGGTCGATGGCATAAGCCTTTAGCAACACCGTTGATTGAGAGAATATGCTTCTCATGCGACGATCTGGAAGACGAGTACCATTTTATTTTAGTTTGCCCACTATATCAAGAATACCGAAAGAAAAGTATAAAACCCTACTATTGGAAACACCCAAGTGTTTATAAATTGACCGAATTATTAATTTCCACAAATGATCAGGTTCTGAAGGGACTCGCGGCATTTACTTACAACGCATTTTTGAAGCGGGCTGAACTCGTAGAATGAGTGCTTCCTCAGCAAGACACCGTAGTCTCCCTAAATTATATACATAATGGTGCTCGGTAATAGGTTGATTGCGCAATTTTGGTGAAAATCTTACATTTTAGGAAGCAGTCATCGGAAACTGTCAAAACACATTTGCACATTTATCAAACTTTGCTACAAGAAGTATGTGGTCGTAAGCTCTCAAATAGGTTCACAATCAACGTTGTTCGGTGAATATCTTGCTATGCTGAATCTGAGGGTCCTATGTCCCGGGTGAGCGTTAGGCCATTTGTTTTATCCTAGGTATGATATGATATGATATTTTTTAGCATTTTTGCCGGTTTAGGCAAATCATCATAAATTACGCGAGACAATCAATACAACTTACAGTAATTAAAGGTGCATGCTCGCGCCAGAATGCTTGAGAATGGAATTGTTGAGATTATGTGCTTTTGGGGGCTTGGATTGTGTGCCTCTATGTAGTGGGGCGGGGTGAGTCATGGCGCATGATGATTTGATTCCATATAAATAAATTTCGTAAGGTTAGTTGTGAATTTGGATGGGAGACTCGTGCCTCTAATTCAATTTGGCAGCTTAAAGAAATTATATTAATTAATATGCGTGGTCAAGTCATCACGTGCTGGGATTTATTTCGTTTCATTGCATCTGGGTGCGCAGTTTAGGCCTCTAGGAGCATGTCGTTTTAGCAGTTTTATTTTCGGGCATTCAGCTGTGGATATGCACCTTTAAGATCTATATACACACACACACGCACGCACGCACGCACGCACGCACACATATATATATATATGGTAAAATGGACCCTTCCAAGTATATCCCTTGATCATATGACATCATAATCAACTACGTGATCTATAAGATGACGTCACAATCATGACGCCATGAATGCCTCGATATAGTCAGTCTTAAACGATTAATAGTCTGACACGTACGAATTCACCTTTCCAAAGTATCCATTCATCATCTGACCTAGTATGACGTCATAATCAGTTCCGCGCGTGTGTGATGACGTCACAATCATTACGTCACAAAGGGTTCCATATAGACAGTCATCAAATCTCAAAGAGTCTGTCAAGTTGTATAAATTGTATGTCTTTGTAATTCTTTGCTATTTAATAGACATGCTGTTGGATGATTTGAGGCTGGTTTGACTGGGCGCTGTTGTTGCCTTAGGCAGCACCGGCGCCCAGTCAACTTAGCCTCAAGATACCCAACAGCTCATCTGTATAGCTTTCTGGAAATCGATAATCAGGCATACTCTATTGTATAGTGTACATATTTCGACTTTAGGGATAATCAATGCATTTATTAATTTATTGTTTATGAACGTATATAATAGCTGACCGTCATTGTAGGTTTATACTCTGTACACTCAAGGGCCTATGGCCTAATGTGGAATCAATAAATCAACCTATATATCCCAGAACACACACACTGCTCAGCTATACTATTTGATTAACCTCATTGAAACCGAAGAACCACATATGAAAACCTATTTATATTGTAAGAAATATTATGTTGAATATTTTCAAACTAATTTAACTGGAGGTCGTTGCTGCCTATGGACATATTCAATAACTCATCTGCATATGTGTCTTGAAATTGAGTTTATGGGGGCATCAGTTTCAAAGGGTTAACGCGGCCACGGGCCGACATCAGTATTTAAATGTCGGAACAGATTTGAGTTTATTGCGTCCAGATTATGACGTACTTAATTTATGTTGACGATTTGAAATTAATTGGCCCGGAACATGTTGCTTCTGAAGGCAAACACACATATTGACTGTATTCGACTGGGCGAAAAGTTAGAATATATTGGCTCGATAGAGTATATTTTTCATTCGACTGGTATTTCCCTGGAAAGAAATAGAGCAGGAAACAAGCAGGAACCAACAAGCATGTTTCGTGAAGTATGCCACGTGAATGCAAAATATGAAAATGCGGAAAAAACTTCCGATTTCTAGTTTCTACTAATATTCAGTATTCACTATGTCTGAAAACAGCGCTGAAACGTGGATTTTTTTAAATAGTAAAATTTAGGCGAGTTAGTCGGTTTCTGCACCTTCCATACTGCTAGGATTTTTCATTCGACTGGTAGGCCCCCTGCGTTTGCGTTGAGAACATTTTGGCAACTGCGCCAGTAAATTTACTCTATGGAAAAGTCCCAATCGAATGCCAGCAGTCAATGTCAGCTTATTGTCTTAATAGGCCTATTAACCTCAATTTTTATTATCTTTTAGCATCATTACTAATTTGTGTTTGTTTTCAGAAGCACCATCTTCCAGGCCAATTAATTGTTACCTTGCAAAAGAGGAATACAATCTGCCAGTCAAGTAGGCCTATATCACGTCATAATCAAATATGTCACAGGTAGGCTGACATCGCGTGTAAAATACGTCAAGAATGGCGTATCTAAGTCCGTCAGGAACTCGTAATCGTCCGTCATGTGTACGAATTCTATGTCCTTACTACGTAATAACAATTCTGTTGAATATTTTGAAACTAATTTGACGGGGCCCTGTTGCTGCCATATTCAGCAACAGCACCCAGTCAAATTAGTTTCAAAATATTCAACGGCTTACCTGTATAGTTTTCTGGAAATTGAGATTCAATGAGTTGAGGGTTCAATCGATCCCAGCACGGGCAAAGCATGGGTGTAGCTTAGCTAGAGATGGCAGTGGCATAGCTAAAACTGGATTCATCCGTTTAGTGTACGGTCTTGTGTAATTTTGCTAACCTTTTGGGTACAATCGTGGAAACAGTGCTAAATCTACTGTAAGGACATTACAGAAACGGAATTTTGATGTTTTCATTTTTTCTTTTTGTTTGAACGAGACGATTTTCAAGATGGTCGCCACCGATGCCATAAATAGCAATTTATCTAAAATATAACTAACCAAAATGAATATCTTTGTGTCGTTTTACCTCCAGAGATATAAATTCCAAGATGGCCGCCATTACAATATACAGTCACGAGAAATGATATAATATGTATTAAACTATTTTATTTGTTGACAGCTTATTATTCTAAGGTAATTATCTAATCTAAGCACTGTGCCCCAAAATGCATTTTATATTAAAACACTTTCTGTTTTAACCCTATGAAACCCTATATCTCAGAATATCAATGTCAAACCAATCATACATAGAATCTGTATTGTTATATATTTCTAAGTAATTTGACTGGAACCTGTTGCTGTTATAGGCAGCAACAGCTTCTAGTCAAATTCGCTAAAAAATATTCAACATAATATTTATTAAAATGTATGCCTAAATGATTTTTCGTATTTGGTATTTCGGGTTCAAAGAGTTAAGCACCTTTTGGCGTTCCTTAACTGTCTGCTATGGGGTTTAACTCCGGATATGCGGGCTAGTTTGAATGTGTGTGTGTCGGAACAGGACGTTTTAGAAGCAAACAACTGAGTACATGAATATTCCCATACAACTGGCTGAGCATGATGTTCACCATGCGGATGAAGCAATGGTTAAATGGGCACGTCTCTATATGTGTCAAGTCCTAACATTTTTTAAAAAGTTTTGTATAGCAATACGTAAAGGTAACTTGACTCCTTTATTTAGTATCTCTGGAGAAACTTTATGTATACTTCGTATACAACATACTGGATTCTGCACAGTATATTCCAGAGTATGTTGCCCGTATACACGAGATGCAGAAAGAAGACACAGCTTTCTGGGAAACATTAGTTAGTGGTAACTTTATTGACCACACTACAAACAATGTTCCATTGACACAAATATGGATAGATCAAACTAAAAAGTACCAAAACCAAGAAACTGACAGGTCATTGTGGCATTTTGAGCATCACACAATCATCGGGCACACTTCTAAATGTGTGTTTGTGTCGACTTGAATTTGTACGTTTTGCTAATGAAACAGAACGTATGTTAGGTATTTCAAGTCAATCGCAGAATTGCCACCATACAATGCATCCATCACAAGGCAGGAAAATGCTATTGTGAAACTTCACCGTGTGCTTGCACCTTGTCATCTGTTCACAAACGAACCACCAGAAGATGGGACTCCACTACGGATGCTTAAACTCATATATCTAAGGAATATGTTATGCGGTGATAGGAATATGTGGAACACAATGGTGAAGTAAACAACTGAGCTGGGTCTCATCTGGTAAAGAAATAAATCTTAAGGGCAATCAGTTGTGTCACACCCTGTCATACTGTGAACTTTAAAGTTGCCGGAATTATGCCATTGTAGATTGTGTTAGCTGCTTGGCATAGTGCATGGGGCTTCCAATGTACGTCCATACTGAATGACCACTTTATCTTGACTGATTTTAGGGGGCGATAAAGGCCCTTTTATACTTTTTGTGTCCAATGAAAATACACCAGCTCTCAGCTTCAGCCAATCTACACATGGCTTGTAACACCAAGCAAAACTATGCCATCACGTGTCATGACGTCATAGGTACTACGGGGTTTACCTCAGTAAGGGCATGTAGTATATATGCCTATTTTATAGTATATGATATCTTCGCCATTCCTTATCTGATTTAATTTTAGGACGGAATTCGTGTTAAGATTTGCTCAAGGATGGAGCAAAATCGACCCGTATTAACAATTTAGAGAACACGGGAAATATATACATAAAAGATACCAGCTCCATACCTAGAGTACAGCGTGCTTGGCCTATCAGAATTTTCGCGCATGCGCCATAGCCGATCTTATTGACTCTATCGTTTTTAAGCATGCTAGAACACACACGCTATACATATAGACGATGTTGGTCGTATTAGAGAGGTGAAGAGGAACGCGCTTGCACGGGTCATTCCGGCCTGTTCCTACGTGATCCGTGCTACAGTAGACCGAAATAAAACCTGTCTAGACATGGCGTGAATGAGACCTGGAATCTTAGATTCGATAGAAGTCAATCAAAGCAATAACTTCTTCTTGAATGGAACGCCTTAGGATTTGGGTTGCTGGCTCTGATAGCTGGCTTCAGCCATCACCGCTCAGCTGACAGTAACTCGAGGTCGTTCACTACATGGCCTTCTAAGTATACTGTTAGAGATGCTAACTCTACTATTCCACGCCCTGTTTGAAAATCTCACTGAGGCATCAACATGTTAACAATAACACCTAAAATTAGAAACAGCTCAGACCACGAGTAGTAGTGTCAGAATTAAAATGATACCACCTCCCTCATCTGGCTGCCGTTCAGCGATCCGTGGCCCCCACCGCCCTCTCAATCCCTGGAGCATAGGTTGGTGAGACATCTGGTTGGTGTATGCCTCTAGATGGAGGCCCAGGGTTTTTGAGACAGGTGGCTGGTATGCCTATAGATGGAGGCCCCAGGGATTGAGAGGGCAGTGGGGGCCACCGATCGCTGAACGGCGGCCAGTTGAGGGAGGTTGTATCAGTTTAATTCCGACAAATGATACCACCGCCCTCTCAATCCCTGGGGCATAGGTTGCGGGGGCCACCACGGATCGCCGAACGGCTGCCAGGGAGGTAATATCATTCCGACACTACTACTACCAGGGTCTGAGCGCCCATTTAGAGACAAGTCCACTTGGCATCCAATATCATGGCAGTCTCAGCGCCCTGTGCCACTGCTGTAGACACCAGCACGAGCAGTATGATGGGAATCATGACTATATATGAAGAGTTAAACTGAACATAGTGAACCCCTCGAGACCTGTTCCATCCGGATCGATAGTGATCTTCATCCCCTCAGGAGCAGGGATAGCTGCTTCACTCTGCCACTGGCTAAGAAACGTAGCTCTAGGACTATATGAGTCATTTGCAGGCTAATGAGTCCGACTCGCTGAAGCAGTTTAACAGCACCCTTGACTTTGGAGACATGTGACACACCATCTACCCAGAGGGTGCCCTTCTGGAGGTTAACAGCTTCTTCTGGTCCATCGAATGGACGACGCAGCAGGAGCTTTCCACCTGTAACCCCAATCCGGTGACCCACCCTCGTTAGGGAGACACCTTCACCTATATAGGTGAGGAAGGATGATCCCGATTGTAGAGTTTTCAAACTGTCCCATCCTTTTTCACAACAGTGGAGAGGGGAGTAACCTCTATGTCAATGACTGCAGGAGGCGTATACAGGGGCAACCATGTTTGCCAGTCACCCCCCAGGTCCAGCGTGGTACCACACTTCATTCTTCTCAAATATGAACTGCAGGTTTTTTGCCAGGGTCAATAGTAAGCCATCATGGGCCATCGGCAGGGCACCGCTCGAATAGGGTTTGACCAGATGAAAGCTGAGGTCGTTATTTAGGGTGTTGATGTCTGCCACCTCTGTATCCGAGAGCTCAATCAGCGGCTCGAGGATGTATTTCCTCTTCGGGAAATCATACCGAAACACGATCTTGTGGCCATCTATGTTGCGACCCAGGCTCTCCTTCGTCACATCCTTGAGGTCTGTGAGCAGCTCCACCCCATCACCACCAATGGGGTGGAGGGAGAATGCCTTTGCGCTTGCTTCGTACTGTAGGGCGAATGACTTGCCATCGCTCTCTTCTACCTTGACAGCATCAACTGCGTACACATCTGCCAGGTCAGCAAGACTAGTCGAGTGAGCAAAGTTGGTTTCCATAGCACGCTATAGGAGGTGTTTAGACAAGATATATAACCATGCTGATTGTCCGACTGCTGCTCTCCGGTGGTGAGAACGTAATCTCATCCTCTCTAGAAGGGAGACAGGTGGTACAGTACCGTGTAGAATGGGTCCTCTTCGAGGTGCCTAGCGGGGCACAACATACATACACGCTGATGTGCTTCATCAACCTCCACGCAGTGCACACAGCAGCTCACTGGTAGAAGTCGGCCGGGACGTGATAGAGTATCTATCGGCCAACAGCAACCTATGGAAAGCTCTCAGTCCTGGCCTGTTCACACCTGTAAATCACCTGTTTGACAGGCCCCCCATTAACATATATGCCAGCACGGATGGGATAACGGACGCCCATTTAGAGTTTACACTCTTATTACTCATTGACCTGATGACAACATGATATCACACCAGGAATATCTGACCTTTGCCGAGATGATGAAGCGCCAGCTACAGGGTTGCCCCTTCATGATCCCTGCACAGATGAAGGCCTTAAACAAACAGATGCTCGCCCTGCAACACAAAGGAGAGCGACTACAGCAGGAGAGGTGTTATCAACAGAATGTGAGCCTTGCAAGGAGGCGAAGGAACGTTGAAGGTTCCCAATACTGGCAGGCCCTCCTGGAGGAGAGTAAGCGGGACGATGTCTTCACATACGATGATGAGCCAGATGTAGCGGAAGCCGCGGACGATGCAGCGGAGACCATGGATGAGGATGAGCAAGAGAGTAAGCGGGATGATGAGCCAGATGTCTTCACATACGATGATGAGCCAGGCATCTTCACAGGCGAGGATGAGCCAGATGTCATACAGTGGGAAGAGGAGATGGTGCAGAAGTGAAAAACCAAGCTAGCCATCCAGCGGCGGACCTACTATCTTGGACATAAGGTGATGTTCCAGATGTCACGTCTCAGAAAGCTACTGGCACCCGACATAGTGCTGGATGACCTCTGTCTACGAGAAGTCTGTCTCGAAACCAGCAAGAAGGTTTAATCTCCAGGTATACTATGACAAAATCAGAGTGGCGGAAGCAACCAGAACTATACCCCTCCCTGATGGCTGACGAGGGTGGCACCATCCATGGCTGGCGACTCCAGCAGATAGATACCATTAGACAGAATCTCGGCCATGAGGCAGAAAAGTACAGCAGAATGCGCAGAATGCGCAGGCGATATAAGCCTACAATGTCCTTGCACATACAACCACTGCTGCGGGTGTGATTGGAGCCAGTGCTGGGATGGCAGCTGTGGCCACTCTCCCTACAGGGGTGTGTGCCATCGTCGCCATCCCGCTGGGTGACGTGACACTAGCCACCACTGTCTTGGCCACGGGCTTGGGGGTGGGGCAGGGGCAGATCACAAGGAGGCTGGAGAAGCATGCTACGTACGTGGCACTGGTGCAGAGTATGCTACGGACTATCGACAAGTCTGTCAGCAAAGCTCTCGAGGATGGCCAGGTCACCGATGAAGAGTACCACCATATATTGAAGGTCCGAGCCCTGTACCACACGGAGAAACCTAAAGTGTGACAGCAATACCTCAAAGGCTTCAGCGAGTGGGTAGATATGGAGGAGTTAAAAATCGAAATGTTATGGCCAGGTAGTCTCGCTGGTCTCTGGAGTCGAGACAACTACAAATAGTGTGCTGCCTGTATGGTAGCTTTAAGAACACCAGTATAGATGGCCTTCCCACTGAACCTCACGACAGTGATCCGGAGCCAGCCGCCCCTCCTGGGTACACCCTTAACTGGCCTGAGAGGTCTACTGGATGATATACCAGAGCTAACACCGTTCTCCATCACAGTGGATGGATGGTCCCGAAACAGCTTCTCCGTCAACCAATGACCACTGACCAACCACCCATCACCATCAAGGATGCTAAACAAGCTCATACTTGGATGGCTGCTCCAAGCCTCTCATATTGGAATCAGCAGCTTAACTTTGTCGTGTGGTGTGCTACGGCAGGATGTGGAGTAAGTTCCACTCTGCTTCACTCCTATTCTGGTACTCCTGAAGCTGTGCTCATCGCTAGCTGTCTCAGATTCCATGTGTACTTCACGGTGCGACGAATCCTCCATGAGCTGGTTGCAAGCCTCCCTGATACAAACGCCTTCGACACACAGCTCAACAGTCATAGCGTATCAGCAGCCAGCAGACCACAGAGAGAGAGAGTTCAGCACTCACCCAGACTATCGGTGGCATGGTGGTGAACAACAGCGGTCTAGGGGTTATGTACGGTGACCTGAGACGTGACTACTCAGGATTCCCCTATCGAACCCCCCCCCCCCCCCCGGAGATAGGCCGTCTGAAGACAGCGACATTCTCGTTCGATCCAGACTCCGACCCTGGAGTGCTGGTGCAAAATATGCATATCACTGGCTTGCGACAGGACTATCCAGATGTGTGGAAGTACTTTGTCCCACATACCACCTCAGGACTCACACCAGCAGGGATCGTTCGGATCACGATCATGAACATCGAGGACGTCCAAGTCAGGGGCTAGAACAACATGATAGTCGAGGGGAGTTCCCCTTGTGTCCACTTCGGCTTCAACACTGCCATTAACGCACCCAGTTGTACGAGCCATACAGTCATTCTGACCCTGACACTGCAGCCAGTCGACACAGCAGCTCCAGGCACCCAGACACTGCAGCCAGGCGACACGACACCACTTGCCATGGTAGCTCTACATGTGGTGTCAGGCCTAGCTATCGTGGTGCTCGGGATCAGCCTATTCCACCGCTAGCAAATCAGCTATAAGACTATCCTGACTCTCTACAGTAGCAGTGGGGACCACGGTGAGACACTGAACCAGCTTGGCATTCCCTACAGCCCCTATACCCGCTGCCAACATGCACATCCATGGGCTGGAGGGTTCGGCGGCACATCCTTTTTCCAGCCTGTAGTATCGCAGAGCCTTGTTCAGCTCTGAGTCAGGTGAGGCCATGGAGGTCTGCAACTGCTGGAACACATCCGACAGATACTCCCGATCCTTGTAGAAACCTTTAGCTCGCAGGAGCTGCTCGATGATACTCCTGCCCATGATAAGGTATTCGAGGAAGCAAATCTTTCCCATTGCCAAATCCTAGATAGAGCTTCACAGCTGTCAGCTCCTCTGTCACCTCAGCACCGGAGAGCTGAGCGAGCTCATCTGGTGTTTACTTCTTGTAGTCCTTCAACTCCCTCCGGAAGACATCATAGTACTTCTCACATAGCATGATCCCGGACATGTTTAAGATGTCTCAATAGAGAGATGAATATTCCTGAGCACTAACCCGGCCACCTGGCAGATGCAGACTGGGAAGATCTTATCAGCTCGCTCAACAGGGGACGCAGATGTTTAACCACGTTAAACAATGACGTCAATGGTACATATCGTGAAGCATCTGCCCGAGAGCCAGGCGAGTCTTCAGAAGGTGGAAAATCTGCTGCGAACCAAGACACAGACGCTACTGACCAAAGCAAAACCTCTGGCAGTCCATGTAACGTGGCGGCAAATGTGGCCGTGGTGAAGATGACAGGCGGAAATGAGGTTCTTCCTGCCACCACTGCGCTGTCCTCGCTACAGTGGTGAGTGGGGTGGCCAGCCCCTGTCTCGGAATAACTCATCCCATCCCAAAGATCGCCCTCAGTGGTGCCTCCTACACTGTTGCCGCCAAGATCATGGGTGAACGTGTTACACTAATGGAGGACGTGGTTCTAGGGCTAGCAATGGCTGAGATCATCGTTGCCTACGTTTAACTCCTCTGAATAGTGAGGGATGGATCACGAGACCCCTGCAGCATATGAGGCTTGGCGTGCTGGAGGGCAGTGTGTAGCCCATAGTCGAGCACGCGGACTGAGGATCGCCAATGCCCAGGAATGGTGGGCCGCCCACAAGGCATGCCCCTGCAGAGGGCCAGTACCCTGAGCACTGCCACCTAGTCCATTGGCTGACTGCGGGGTCCTCCTATGCCCAACTATGACTAGTAGGTTTAAGGTGTCTGTATATGACTATGACTCTGTCACTCACAGACCTAGAAAACAAAGAGCTAGGCGATCTTGCTCATTTGGGCGAGGCACGCCTCGGTTCAGAGGACACTGTTACACCTATCTCCTTCATAGACTTCGATGAGAAGGGAGACCCACGGGAGATCCGATGTACCATCCCAGCCTGAGATCTCATCGGGAACACTGATACGGTAGGACAATCGGCCATTAACAAGGCCAAGACTGTATACAAAGGGATGGGCATCAAGGAGAGGGCGACGATGCTCAGTATGCTCGGAGTCGATTAGGCTGGAGCCATCAAGGTTATGGCCGAGTCCTTTGCACAGGACCTGGTTAAGGATCTCCTAAAACCACAGAGCTCATTCCGACAGGATGGAGAGAATCTCAAGATTGGCACCCTCAGCCTGAACAGTATCACTGTCAACGGCCAAACAGGTGCAGGTGCTATCGACAGCCTCTGGCTACCAGAGGTGAAGAAGTCAGAGTTATTTGGTTTGCCGTTTAAGACCACAGGATAGGCATGGCTTCCTGTTCATGTATCATACAGATACTGGATGTACTAGACACTGTGGGTGCTGACACAGGCCCTCTACACTATCTTCTCAGCTGCTGCTGGGATTTCATGCTTGACGCCTCCATCGCATCCTTCGTATCCGCTGGAGGTGCAGGATTCATCGCTCTGCAAGCGAAAGAGCTGGTGCAGGAAGTACTGCTATTTAGTCTCCCAGATATAGACGAGGCTACCGCTGACCAAGTGCTAACCATCATCCGCACGCATGTCTGTACCATTCGACAGTAGGCCAACCGATGCTGGCCAGTTGGTGCTGATCAATGCCCCCTCAGGACATGGGGAAACCATCTTGCTGTGGGCTCTCCTGGCTGAACATCTACACTCTCAATACATTCTTCTGGTGTCTGACTCTGCCACTGAGGCAGTTGACAGTAATGATCAATGGTACAATGGCCCAATCACCAAGAGGCAGAACCTGCTAGCACTGATGGAGAAGCTGCTGGCAGCCCGACTGACAGAACCACTTGTTCTAGTTATCGATGACCCTGCAATGGACCAGAAGACAGTCACCTACCTCAGCAACATCACCAGGCGCATCCGGCACACAAAGATAACTGTCTTCATCCTCTTTCAGAAGTACACCCGCGAGATCTCACCAGAAATCCACCACGATGACCGGTTGCTATACTTCAGCTCCAAGTGTGGATGTGCCCTGTTCGAGACCATATACGGCAGCCTAACCCTCAAGGAGACCAAAGGGGACTTTATCGCAGGTGTACAGAGGGCAGCTGAGCTGTACCGCTTCATCTTCAGCAACAAGGAGACAGGTGAGCTGTCACACTTCAAGCCATCTCTGGAAAAGGTGCAGACCTTCACCTACAAGCTGAATCCAGCCAGGAAACTAGCCTGCTCTACGCGTCATCGCTGACAGACTGTCGCAGCTGCTACAACTTTTTTCATTCATCAGAAGGCTGAGGAACTTCGTCCGCAGTCTCTGCTACTTCGTTAGATGCTTGAGGACCTTCGTCAGGAGCTTGAGGAACTTCGTCAGAAGCTTGAGGAATGTCGCCAGTTTCGTCAGAAGCCTGTTCCTTAAACTCTACCCACTGAGGGTCAGAGTCTAGGGCTCTCTTCTTCTGGAACTTCCCATGGAAGATCCACTTTTTCCATGCACGACTAGCATCTGACATGCGAGCGGATTTGATGAGGTAGTCCTGGTAGTTATCTGGGAATATCAGAAATGCTGTCAGATTACTAGCCAATCTCCTGCGCCCTTCTTCGTTGAAGATGTGCTCTACAGCCTCCTTGCAGCCAACAGTGAACCCCTCCCGAGTACCTTCCTCATGACTGGTGTCATGGCTTTATGCTACAGTGGCACTGACCTCCTCCCTGAAGTAATTATTTGCTCCAGACTGGAGGCTATACAGCATATCTCGCTCTTCCTGGCTATGGAGGCCAAATACGGCATCGCACTTCCCGACTATTAGTAGATCTTTGAGGTCGACCCTCACCCAGGACTGTTGGTTTGGGCCACAGGAGGTAGGTCGAGTGTCCTGGCCTGGGTGCTGTCAAATTTCCGGTAGAGTATCCGAGTCAGGAGTTCTTTTGTACTACGAGCTGGCGCTCCTTCCTCTATGGCGGCCAGTATCTCCGCATCAGATGGAGGTGTGACCTTGGCTCGCTCGTGGATAATGTTGATGTCACGAAGCAGTCCGGGGGCCCTGACACAGTGGGACAGTGCACGCCATGGCTGTCGTGCTGACTGTCGTGCCGAGTTGCCCTGCTACCTATAGACAATCTGCTGGAGAACTTTACCAAACATGGCAGCTGTTTTATCTCTCTATTTACCCAGACCTTAAACATGCTGCAGTATGTGCAGCATCCAAATGGGGTCATTGAACCCGCAACATCGCACTGCATTGATCCTCAGAAGGAGTTCCTGATGGTCATTCGACCCAGTATACACGATGAGAACCCCCTGCTGGGAAGTACTTTGACTTTGCAATCTCGGCACAGATCCACGAGATGAACAGCATGACACTCGAGTTCAAGCTTCAGAGCACAATAGAACAACGGTAGAGCTCCCGCAGGTTCTGAACAGGTTTGAGATCGTGCAGAGCAACAGCACCATGAACACCACCTATGTGAACGATGAGTACTGAGTCCTAGGTCCGCTGGCTCATGGCCCAACCTTCTATGGGAAGGGAAAGGGGTACTACACTGTGGGGTGCAATGAAGGGTTCATGGAATTCGAACTATGGGCAGGTGTCGAGAAGGCCGTGGCAGATCCACTCTTAACCCTCCTCGAGAACACACACGTGAATCTGGGTGTACACTGAGCAGCTCGCAGATGTGACGATGAATGCTCCAAAACTTCATGTCTGGCATGACGAGGATGACCAGGAGGTGAAGCAAATGGGTTCCAAACAGCGGATTATACATGTGGAGCAAGAACACCAGCAGGTACAAGCCACAGCTAACCAACGGGTAGAGCTGACATTGCATCGTGGTGCATCGGACTGTGTCACTGTTGCGGTCCTGGTTCAGAAGAGAGGAGCCATCCAGCAGGTGGATAAGCTAGACGACTTCAAGTTTGTCATTGCTGGGACCAATGCTCTTGGTGAGGTACGCGAGCTGGCTGATTGCCAACTCTACAGACAGAAAACTAAGTCATATACAAAGTACTTCTTGATGAGGTTCAGGTCATGCCGCCCAGAGTTGAACCCCAGTACAGGCACTTGGTCACACCACTCGTTGATCAGTCGCTGCTGTTGCTTTGGAAGAGTGTCCAGGTCTGCCGGTATGTACTGTGCCCTAAGCCTCGTCCGGATTAGAGATGCTCGCCATTGGATCTCCAGCATGAACTTTCTGATCAGTTCTTTGGAGTCAGGATTGCAGAGGTGAGTGGTCTCACTTGTGGCACCCTCTAAGGAGCAGCCAACTGACACAGAGATAGGTATGTGAATACTCTCGATCGTGAGAGTCTCCGTAGGATGAGTCTTGATACCATCTAGGAGTGCTTCGAAGTCGTAAACTATGAAGTGTGGGTATGGGACGGTCCGAACTCGTTTAGGGATGCTTGGGCAGCGTTTTATACAGCACTCCCACTGTACCACAAGCGTGCATCCAGAGACACTCAGCTTCTCCTCTCTCAGGACTGTCTTGTGGTATCTTTGTTTGGCATCCTCACCTCGCTGGTGTTGTGGACACCCGTGCCAATGACAGTCATGGAACTGGTAAACAGTGTTGGTGGTCGGATCATAACTATCTACGGGAGCACCCCCGATCCAACGCTCGCCACCATGCCCACACTCTACATGGTGTAAGTGTATGCCTCTGTTTCTCGACTCATACTCGATCCAACGAGTAGCTACTGAACTGGATGGTTGGGGCGGATAGAAAGCTTTCTCATATGCAAACTGTGGCACCTCAACCTTCTCGCCAGGACACACGATTTTTGTTTTGCCACCTGTATAGTGATCAGCATGCCGTTGCAGATTGCATGCCTGTGTAAGCCTCCGCTGACAGTGACTGTAGACTTGTGTATGTGCCAGCTTTGAGATGTTCTTAATGTAGAAGGCATGGTGGTCCCACACTCCGATGGTCACGGTAGTGGGCTGCTTGCATGATCATGTGCCAGGTGCCCTCTTCGGTTGGTTCATACATGCAAATCCCGATTTTGGTGAAGAACTCTACCTTGACCAGCTGATCCAGCAAGGTCTTGCGGACATCAGGTACTGTCTTGCCGTAGGACTGTTTGGCAAGCTCTCATGCAGGAGCTGTACTTCTATCAGCTCTCGCTCCTCGGTGGACTGCTAGACATCTCCAGAGACACATCTTGTCCCTGTAGGTGTCGAGGGCAGTCATACTCTTCTTCTGTCGTAGCGAGTCTGGGAGGGGGCCTGTCCCAAGCAGAGGTTGTCAGTCGATGACAGCCCTGACCTCAACGTTGATTGATCGAACGAAAGCCCACTTGGTGTTGGGTCGATCGATATTGTCTGTGTCGAGGCTGGCTTGCTCTCTTGCTGCCACCCAGTCCTGAGCTGCTCCTATCGTGTTCAGCTACGGGCTCCCTGGAGCATTCTTGTGGAAGAGCATCACCCTACCGACTTCGATGTGACGGATGTGATAGGTATGGGTGTAGCGGAGGTAAAAGGCGTTCTGGACAGTCTGTTGGATCTTTTGCATGATCTGGCCTGTGAGGTCTCCTTCTAGACCTCTGAAGAATGTCCAGCATACTGACTGGCATCCTCTATTCTCTGTCTCCCTTTTGCCGAGACGCTGGTCAAGAATGTGTTCGCCTTCTTGCCTCATGCTCCGGGCTAAGGGTTCAGACCTCGGCCCCCTTATGCTCTGGGCTGGGCTCGGAACTTGGCATTGCTTAACGATCCTGCATTTGAGAGTTAAACACTCCAGTGGATGGGCCTCCATCCACCTCGCTACGGTCTTGACTTGCAAGCTAACAGTCACCTCCTCGTCCAACGGACGATGCTCACGTATCCACTGCACTTTCTTGTGAGGGTTCCAAGGATCCTCTTTGGTAAGCACTGGAAATCTTCCCATATTCATTGCTCGGGAGAGTCGCTTCTGCCACTCCTCGGCAGGGACCTGTCTGTTCATCTGAAGCAGCATTGCTTTGCAATAGCACGAAGCTGTGCAACAACACTCATGGTGTATATCCCTGTGGATGCCTGCATAGGGTGCGGGGGGCCCTGCGTTGGAGAGTTAAGTGCTCCAGTGAATGGGCCTCCATCCACCTCGCTACCGGCTTGGCTCGCAAGCTAGAAGTCACCTCCTCGTCCAACTGACTAAACTCACGTATCTACTGTGCTTTCTTGTGGGGATTCCAAGGAACCTCGGTAAGCGCTCGAAACCTTCAAGTATTCATTGCTTGGGAGAGTCGCTTCTGCCACTCCTTGGCATGGATCTGGTCGATCATCTGGAGCAGGTCGGCTTTCTTAGCCTTAGAGTAGCCTCTAAGGCCGAATTGCTTTGCAATAGCACGAATTTGTGCAACAGTACTCATGGCATATATCCCTGTGGATGCCTGTCTCTAAATGGGCGTTCAGATCCTATTATGTGTGGCGATCAGTACCTGTGGATGCCTGTCTGGGCGTTCAGACCTATTATGTGCGGTGTTGGCGATCAGCACCTGTGGGTGGATGCCTGTCTCTAAATGGGCGTTCAGACCGTATTATGTGTGGGCGTTCGGACCCTATTATGGGTGGTGTATATCCCTGTGGATCCCTGTCTCTAAATGGGTGTTCAGACCCTATTATGTGTGGCGATCAGTACCGTGGGTGGTGTATAACCCTGTGGATGCCTGTCTGGGTGTTCAGACCCTATTATGTGCGGCGATCAGTACCTGTAGGTGGTGTATATCCCTGTGGATGCCCGTCTCTAAATGGGCATTCATACCCTATTATGTGTGGTGCTAGCGATCAGTACCTATGGGGGTGTATATCCCTGTGGGTGCCTGTCTCTAAATGGGTGGTGTGCATGCATGCTCCCTGGATAGGATAGTACATGGACGTGTATAAAGCCCTATGAGAGAGGTATGGCTAAGTCCATAAGAACGGGTAGCACGCATGCGCATGCGTCAGATCCACATGTTAGTATTGTGAGAGAGTGTATGCTTATATTGTACCGAGAAATTACTTCATTCTTGGCGTACGCGGCACCGATTAGGACCGGATTGAAGCGAGAATTTCAAAACTGTTTACCATTTTACAATCGGACCAGAAATGGCCGAGTTATCCACAAATGGTAATAGTGAGATTTGAACCTGAGATTTTAAGTTTGCTAATAAACACAAAACACGAATCTCCCGCATTAACTACCTCGGCCATGTATGCATTGGTAATTATAGCTGATAAGTTATGTGTTCTCATTGCTGTTACTGCGTTATCTCGAAGTGACGTCAAGAGCTAGAGGGACTGATAAGCACAGTAACAGCAATTTTATAACTCACGCTCAGAGATAAGATTACTAAGAGGCAAGATTTTAGCAGTGTTACGGTGGGTCAATCAATAAAGTATTGAATTGCATATGATTCCCAGGCTGCAGACTGGGGTTCCAATCCACTCAAAAGACCTCGCTAGAACTTACCTGAAATTTTGAAACTAGGTAAGACACTAGGGCCGGGGTAATATGACCAGGTTAGATAAAGACCCAACGCGACACACCCCAGTGCGAGGTCAAAGCACCACAGACACACACACACACACAAGTCGGCTGGAATAGCAATAGGGTGGGGTAGGAGATGGGTGGGGTAGGATAGGTAGGATAGGATAGGTATGATAGGTAGGATAGGTGGGATAGGTAGGATAGGTAGAAATGTGTCCCACAGATAAAAAAAAACCTCCTCAGGATCCTGGTCAGAATAGAGAGAGAGAAAGGCCAGCCACTGGCCGGTATCTTGAGGAGGTTCTCCCAGACAGTGGGGTCCGCAGGGGAGTTTTATATTTTCCCATGGCCTTCCATGGCCACGGATCGCCGAACGGCGGTCAGTTGAGGGAGGTGGTATCATTTTAATTCCGACAATACTACTCCACGTTTAACGTCATCAGCTCTGACTTCCTCCTGCACCAAACTAAATACGAGGACATGTCATCATAGTCAGACCACCAACTACTGATCTGTTCAGCATTTGGAGCTAAGACCAGGCTCCCAAAACGAATAAACTTCAAACCACCTACCACGCATCCTACCCTCTTGATTGTGATAGGGTATGGAACTACTACTCCTCTAAATGTACTGCAACTGTGTGTTCGTTAGAATGCTTTTTGGCATATTTTGTTATGGAACTTGATTGTATGGGCCTCTCTTTTTCTCCTATTTGTGCCCAGGCCCCTATTCTTTGTATATATGGCTCATGCATGGGATCGTATGAAGAGGGCACCCGAAACAGCAATGGAGATGCACTGGTGGCATTCCTTAGATCCAATGGACTATTTGCCAGAAACACGACTTTCAAACATGAATGCCTTCACCGGACACTGCACTGGACACATTGCTGATTGCAAAGCCCCAAAAGGTTCTAAGGCTACAACAGCTGTCTTCAACCAAATAGACTTCATACTATGTAAGACAGAAACTGCTACTTCAGAATGCTCGTCCCTACAGAGGCACACACCTCAATCCAGACCATAAGCTAGTCATTACATGCCTTCGGATGAACGATCTCTAACTAATATATAAACGCCATACCAGGCAAGATGGTAGTGTCACCTACAACCTACCCAAGCTCATCAGCGACACTGACACGCAAATGTTATATAAAAAGGCCCTCGGTGAGCAGATAGCTAACATCGACGTCAGCTCAGATCCAAACGAAGCCCTAACCAAAATACTGAAATCTATGGAATCATCAGCTACCAGCACCATAGATGATCTTAAAAATAACCGAACTAGGTATACTTACGAACCTCTAGTAGTAAAACTGTCAGCAGAGACGAAAACCTTATGGCTGCACATCTATCGAAGTGGCCAAAGTGAAGACCACAGCAACCCATGCCGGGAGTGCAATAATAGTCTGCACCACATTAGCAAACGCTTAAAAGATCTTGCTATTCAACAAGCAGACTACCTAGCAGATGAAATCACTGTCGTGGATGACTGTCACAAAATGTTTCGGGCAGCCCGAGCCATGAGCGTTACTGACTACACACCACCAATCACTGTACACAACTCTAAGGCATTTTATCGGGACTGACCAGCGAAAAGCTGAGGCGATTCGATAATGGTTCAAGGAACAGTACACTGACCACGATGATGAGGCATTGCACCCGTTCTCAGGAGACTCCAGGCCATTACTAACACCAATTAAAACAGCTGAAGTTGAGAAGGCACTTAGAGCCCTGAAAAATGGACGTGCAGGACCTGATGGCATGAGCAATGAAGTATTCAAATATGCAAGAGACATTATTTCAAAACTAATCACGCACATAATCACTTCAGCTTTTATTCACCACCCTCCCATCGCCTCTGTAGGCTAAGGAACCCTTAACGCACCGCCCAAGCCGAAGAAGCTACATGCACACACCCCCACCACCCCACAGCTAATCTACATCCCATTGTACTCCAAAATAGCATAAGGAAAATCCTATCTAATGCTACTCCATGCTGCATCCGAGACAAGATCGATGACTTCGCCGGATCATGTCAAAGTCGCTTCAAACGTGGGCGCAGCTGCGTAGACATGGTATGGGCTCAATGCATGCTTGTGTCAGTAGTCATGTCCAAACACTGGGATTTTCACAAAATGGGCATTGGTTTATCCCGAAAATCCTAGATGTACTATGTCAGGCCAGTTGCAATGAAGATGAGCTACGACTAGTAAGACTACTGCTTGCAGACACGAGGCTGAGAAAACGAGTCAAGTCAGTGAAATCTGTAGAGTTTGAGACATCAATCGGCTCCCTACAGGGAGATGGTTTTTACCTGTTACCTTGCTGTTGCATTGAAATCCGTGCGGGAAAGTTCCACAAGACTCCCCACCCGACCACCACCCTACCCCCAGTGCCGATACTGGGTATGCTGCTAGAGATGGAATATGCCGATGATATGGACTTCATAGACGAGGAAAAAACCGTGACGAACTTCTCCCACTTGGTCCAAGCAAACTAAAAATTTAGAATCTCTTTATGAATGAATCAAAAACAGAGTTCACCCACATGTACCTATTTACAAAGCGTGACAACTAAGAAAATAACGATCCACTTCGTGGCGGCGAACCATGGAGGAAAAGTACAACCCCGGGCTCACTGCTTTGCAGCACTGCTGACATTGCTGCACGCTGCGTTATAGGGAACATAGCTTTCCAGTCCTTCTGGAAGCTATGGATTCGTAGATCAAAAATGCCCTTGATAAAAAGGATATGTTCATACAATGCAACCTGCATATCCTCGATGCTGTATATCTGTAACCGGTGGGCAGCTCCAAAGGCAGCTCTAGACACGCTCGATGCCTGCCATCGCAAACACATACACACCATCACTGGACACCGATGGCCAGACAGCATGATTTCCAACGATGCACTCTACAAGATGTGTAATACGTCGCCGCTGTCTGTAAAGGTCGCCCAGAAAAGATGGTCCATGTTTGGTCATGTGCTAAAAATATCAGAAGAGATACCAGCACAGCAAATACAAAGCCAGGAGAGGACGTCATTGCATAAATTTGCTAAGTGTGCTACGAGGTGGCCTCAAGAAAGCAGAACTCGGTACCTTCAAGTCAAAATGGACCTGAGGGAGCTAAGGATTTCAGCTGAGGACAAGACACATTGGGCAAAAGCGAAGAAGGACAGTTTGCAGCTGTAAGATGTTTCTACTACTGCAGCCGCAGAGTACAGTAATCACACATACATATACATATACATACATACATACATACATACATATATATATATATATATATATATATATTTATACATGCATGTATGTATGATGTATGTATGTATTTTATTTTATTGACGCACTGGCAATGCGCGGCTTATATTTTCACATGCTAACCAGCCGACAGTCATGCACCCATTAGTTTAATTTGTTGATCACCATCTCCCCGGTCGGGGATCGAACCGCCATACTGCAACTCCGTATGGCATCAGCAACCATACATCTTTCCACTGGACCACCGCACCAAGAGAAATCTCGGGTTTGCCGACCAGCTTTCACATGTATGATATACTGACACTCTGACGATTCATATGTGAATATCTGTGGATGCACTTGCCACTATTCAATCCTTGGCTTTTAAGCCTATTTTACTCTGACTCCATCACGGCTCTAAATAGCTGTCTATTTATATTGTTCATATACTAATATGTGATTAACAAATACATCTACCGGAATTTGAATTTGAATATGAATTTAAAGTTAGACGGAGATGCCATTTCCTTATCAGTAAACTCGTTTGTGTATCACAATCGTGATGGTTTAAAATCGTCACGATTGTGACAGACAATCTAGTCACTATTGTCTATAGAATTTAACCCTACACGCGATAGAATTTATCAATAATATTGAGGCATCGATTTGTATACGGGTTGTTTGCCAAAAGATTGGTCACCAACCATCTTTTCACTGGTGTCTATGAAAAGCTGTGTGCCTATCTCGATATAATAATAAAAGCTTTCGACGGTAGCGTTTGTAAAATTAACACGAGTTGCTATCCAACTCGATTGGCCAGAATAATATCAGGCGATTAATCAGTGTTTAGGTTAATGGCTATTTCTTTGTTATTTAAGCCGTATCGCAAATCTAGAACAGTCGTATTTTAACGTTATACGAATTCTCAAGATGTTGTCTTTCACTTTAGCTGGGTTAGTCACCTGTTTTATTTTACAGGTAAGATCGTACTAAAGCTGCTGAATGTAAATTATTCAGGAGTTGTGTTTGGGAACCAAATTCAGGTGTTTACAAATATTACTATATTTTCTCGATCTAATATTTCTCTGTTTTCTGTCGATCCGCGTTTACGTCAATTCATTTATATATTCTCTTGATCTTATATTTGTCTGTCATCTGTCCATTCATTTGTTCGCTCTTAGGTTCATCCATCTGTATGCTCTATGCCCATGCGGCCACGTACCCATCTTTTTAATATCCACATAACCATTACAAATCAGTATTATTAATATAGCTGGCTTTATCGTTAGCAACGTGATTACGTATGGTAATTGAGATCGATTCCCGATCACTCTGACTATCAATTTCCAAAAAACTATACAGGTAAGCTGTTGAATATTTCGAAACTAATTTGACTGAGTGCAGTCGCTATAGCAGCAGCAGCAGCAGCAGCAGCAGCAGCAGCTGCAGCAGCAGCTGCAGCAGCAGCAGCAGCAGCAGTAGTAGTATAGTAGTAGTAGTAGGAGAAGTAGTAGTAGTAGTAGTAGTAGCAGCAGCAGCAGTAGTAGTAGTAGTAGCAGCAGCAGTAGTAGTAGTAGTAGTAGTAGTAGCAGCAGAAGCAGCAGCAGTAGTAGTAGTAGTAGTGGTAGTAGCAGCAGCAGCAGTAGTAGTAGTAGTAGTAGTAGCAGCAGCAGTAGTAGTAGTAGCAGTAGCAGCACATAACTTAGCTTGAGCAACAGCGTTACGTTTAATCTCTCTGACAATCAAAACACGTGGACGGCAGTGAAATCCTAAGTAATAAATTACTAAACGTACCCGGTAGATTAATAATAATGATAATAATAATAATAATAATAATAATAATAATAATAATAATAATAATAATAATAATAATAATAATAATAATAATAAATATAGCCGCAAGCGCCGATGCGTCGGGTGGGGGTGGGTGGGCAAGTGGCTAGCATCTCGGTCGCTAAGACGAGAACCTTATCTGAGCCAGCTCTTATAGGTGGTGTTTAGAGCCTAAATAGCCTCCTAGATTTGATCAAGTTGGATTAATGCTATCAATTTTATTGAATTATGTGAGAAGGTTACAGTACGAATCTTCTTTACCCGCCAAGTCTACCCATCATTGAATGTGGTTTTGAAAAACACACAATCGTGTGTAATCAATGGCAGTAAAAATAATATAAATGAAATCGGCCCAGTTCGTCTTGAGAAGAAGACAATTCAATTCTCCAATTGCTTTAGCATTGGCAATTTATGCGGGAAAACAATCCAAGATGACCGTCAAACCGTTTGTCCGACAGTATTGAAAATGGCAAATTTGGAAACAGAAGACCCAAAAGCCTATGTAAAACCAATTTCGGCTTCAAATTTCCACAAATAAAAAATTTCAAAATGGCCGCCAATCATGCTGAATTTTTATGTGTCGATGGCGGCCATGTATTTTTTTACATATCAATTTCTCTTGAACAACCTGGAATGCCCCTCCGTCCCTAATCATACCAGCCAAATTTTGGCCCGATCCGTTCAGCGGTTCTGGAGAAGAACTCGTTTTCATGAAAACTAGGCCATTCAAGATGGCCACCGAAGTTTTTGGCCATTCAAAGACCCTTGAACAAACTTGGTTCAGCGCATGCTCTAGATGATATTTCGTGAGTTTTGAATCAATCCGTCAAGTGCTTTCGGAGGAGATACTACGAAATACTACAAAATCCAAAATGGCCGCCGCTCTGATAGGCCGACCAGCATTGTTTGAACAAAATCAGATCTCTATTACATGATGCTTTCTGCAAAATATAATTGAAATCCACCCAGTGGTTTCCGAGGAGAAGGAATTTAAAATTTCCAATTGCTTTTCTATGGGGGAATTTGGCAGGAAAACGATCCAAGATGGCCACCAAACCGTTCATCCGACAGTATTGAAAACGGCAAATTTGGAATCAGAAAACACAAAAACCTATGCGAAACCAATTTCGGCTTAAAATTTCAACAAATACAAAAATTCAAAATGGCCGCCAATCATGCTGATATTTGATTGGTCGATGACGGCCATGTTTTTTTACGTACCGATTTCTCTTGAACAAACTATAATGACCCTCAGACCCTAATCATAGCAATCAAAATCCGCCCGATCCGCCCGATCCGCCCGATCCGTTCAGCGGTTCTGGAGAAGAAGTCGTTTTCATGAAAAATATGGTCATTCAAGATGGGCACCCAAGTTTTCGGCCAATCAAATTCCCTTCAACAAATTTGGTTCAGCCGATACCCTAGATGATATTTCATGAGTTTTTAATCAATTCGCCTAGTGGTTTCGGAGGAGAAGATTTTTAAAAACGTTTCCCGAAATACTAATAATAGGCCGACCATCGTTGTTTGAAAAAAAAAAATCAAATTTCTATTACCTAACAATGCTTCCTGTAAAATATAATTGAAATCCACCCAGTGGTTTCCGAGGAGAAGCCATTTTAAATTTCCAATTGCTTTACTATGGGGAATTTGGCGGGAAACGAATCCAAGATGGCAGCCAAACCGTCGATCGAACAAATTGGAAAATGCCAGATTTGAATTTCTCGACCCCAAAAATCTATATTGCCCAATTTGGGCATCAAAATCCATTAAATAAAAAATTCAACATGGCCGCCGGAAAGCTTAATGCAGATTGGTCCAGACGGAAATCCATGTTTTTCAAGCTCTTATCTTCTTTTAAACAAACTTTATAGGTAGCCACTCCCCGCTGGTTCTGGAGAAGAAGATTTTTTAAAATGCGGGAAGATTTTCCGGAAATCCAAGATGGCCGCCAACCTTTCTGGAAAATCATATCCATTCACACAAAAGTTTGCTCTAATAAGCCCGTCTTGCCATGCAAAGCTTGAATTTTATCGGCATTTTTGTCTTCGCGCTATTCGCGAACAAATAAAGCACGAACAAATAAAAATTAAAATAATCAGAACGAAAACAATAATAACGTTTATTTGTTTGGACGTTATGATCGTTTGAGTCCCTTCGTGATTGAAGCCCTTCATTACGCTTGGGATACAAAATGAAAATATCGGCCTTCAATCATACAAGCCGGGCCTCAAACGACCATAGCGCCCAACAAACAACGTTATTGTTATATTATTGAATAAGGCTAGCCATGTGTACTTTCATTTAGAACTACACATTCACCCCTTCAATATGTGTATCTCATTTGTAGTCAATATTATAACGAAACGTTGAATATGTGGAGAAAAGAAGTTGAGAAAAAGACCACAGTTATGGTTCAATATTAAATAATATACTGAACTTTGAAATGTTAGATGGGTGGGGGTACGTAGAAAAAGGGTGAGAGCCGAGAGATGCCTGAGCGAGGCATTGGTGTGGTGGATGACATATCGCCCACTCAGATCCCTACCCCATCCCAGTTAACGGCTAGTCGCCATAGCTCAGTTTTCATTTAGCAGTCCATCTGAAGGTTAGTCTGGGAAGATGAGAGTGTGGTATTCTACAAGCCTGGTAAATGTAGCAGGGCCGAAATTAGAAATCAGGGGGTCCTGTGCAAAGTTTCTGAAATTCTTACATGGGGGCCTCGGAACTGCCATTAGGATCACGGGAAATCTATTGTCCAGTTTCGACCGCAATGGTGATGGCGCCCCTGAGGTCAGAGGTATGTGGGATTTAGCCACATCAGTCTTATTCAGTACAGCTCAGAAAGAATCCGACATATTCCCAGCACAAAAAAAAGGATATTGTTGAATATTTTTAACATAATTGGATTTGAAAGACATTGCTGTCTAAGGCAGCAATGTCTGCCAATCCAATTATGTTCAGAATATTCAACAGAACATTTTTATATCGTGTTCAAAATTGTTTTCTTTGAAAAAGATTGACTGACATATGAGTTGTACTATAGGCGTGGCATCTACTGTTGTATGCATGCAACTTTACTTTATGCAATGGCCCCAAAATTAAGATAAAAATAATTTTTGCATCACTTTTTTAGGTTTTTGGGGCCATTGAAATCTGGGGACCCTGTGCAAATGTACTTATTACACTGCCTTAATTTCGACCCTGTATGACAGATCCAGCGCCTTAATCATGGTTGATATATTATTGGTATATAAATATCCAATTTCCGGACAGAAAATAGCGTACCCTTCTGAAAATGAAATTTTAAACTGAAGCCATGTGCTCCTGCCTACAACAGAGAAGTGAGATATACATTCTAAGCACTCTACGATATGTGGGCAAACCAAATCCAGATCAAAGAATATCCAGATATCATTAAATGTAACATTCCTACTAAACCAAATGAAGTCTTATTGACTTTAACACCGTGATGACTAAATTTCTTCGAAAAATTAAAATATTTACTTATTGAATGTCCCCTTTCAGGCCAAGAGAAGACTATTTGTGAAAATTTACCACTGTAATGCCTGGCTCGGTTACCGAGCCAGTCATTTCAGTGGTAAAATTTCAAAAATAGTTTTCTCTTGGTCTGCAAATGGAAATTACTCAAACCCACTACAGAGGCCGGTTTTGGTCGGTTTCGTCACGAAAGGGCTGCTAACCCATCTTGTGTGAACAGCGCCCCAAAGCGCTTGAAATACTACCTGGAATATCAATTAAACATTTTGATGGTCAATATTTTTCAAGTTATTTTAATTTTAGAAGAATATTTGTGTAAATTTACCACTGATTTTTTTGCCGGCTTGACCATTAAAGGGGTAATGGTTAAGAAAATTAAATTTTCACTTAGCCAGTGTCTATTTGCATGCCGAAATAAAGGTATTTTTGAAAATTTACCACTAGAAAGACTGGCTCGGTTCCGAGTGGTAAATAGTGGTAAATATTTTAACAATAATCTTCTCTAGGCCTTTCAAATAGCCATGTCTGAAGACCGTTGCCAAGTTGATTTTGTTAAGTTTGATCATTAAGGTGTTAAGATGGCACAAGAGAGGTTGAGCTCTAATTCTAATTGTTATAGAACTGCTATAGTAATCAATGATCATCATATCCTTTCTTACCACCAGGGAGTTCGTGGAGAACGTGGGAATATTGAGATAAGCTTCATATCCTTCCACAATGAGCTTGGTGATGACTACAGCGGACGATGCTGCGAAGGACACGACAATGAAACTTGTCCATCAGGGTGTAGCTATAAGTTCGAAATATGTTTGAATAATGACTTAAGGTAGACCGGCCTGATAGACCATTCCACAGCTTTAATCATTGTTGTTGTTGTTGTTGTTGTTGTTGTTGTTGTTGTTGTTGTTGTTGTTGTTCGGTACCTCTTGACATCATTACGGAGTCGAATTTTCAATTCATTGCCTTCATAGGTTTTGTTAGTGCGCTCTACCTTTAAATTTTTAAATCGATTGATTTGATTTGATTTAAACATATTTTATTGTAAAAATTTAACAATGCCATCGGGCACAAGTTCTTACAACTTAAATTTGCCCTCTCCCTACAGAATTATTATAAGCAGCCAATGAGTGAGAACACTAAAAAGAGGTGAGAGAGAGAGACAATAAATTAAGAGGCGAGAGAGAGAGAGAGAGAGAGCGGGGGGGGGGGGAGGGGGAGCAGGGAGGGAGGGGGAGGGAGGGGGACGGAGGGGGGAGAGAAGGGTGAGTGAGAGAGAAAGAGAGGGGGGGAGAGAGGGAGAGAGAGAGAGAGAGAGAGGGAGAGAAAGAGAGAAAGAGAGAGAGAGGGAGAGAGAGAGAGAGGGAGAGAGAGAGAGAGAGAGAGAGAGATGATGTAAACAGATTAGAAAAGAATAGGAAAGAAAAGAACAGCTCCTTCAAACACCTTCATTATCGGATAGCAGTTAGCCATTAATATAATAGATTAAACAATACGAATAATTGAATTAACAGACCATATTTATGGTTATTCCATACCGTCGTCATTTACCCCCATTTATCCACCCCAATCCTTCCTCTCAACTCCCATCATGATTTCACCAGGTCTTCTCTTCTCGTTTCTTACACGAAAAAACCAGAAAGAGAAACGAGAAATGAGACCCAGTCACCTCCAACCCCGCCCACCCCGCACTTTCAAAATGGCTTCACTCCTGTGTACTTAGGTAAATCTGAACTTTTAACCTCCTCATAACTTTAAACGAAAAGTTTGAGGAGATTAACGGTTTAGCGAGCCTTTATTGCATCCCCATCATCCCCTCTGTGGATGGCCCGAAAAGCAATATGCGAGTAATACATTAATTGTGAGTAAGGGAAGAACTATATACACAGTAACGACAGCGGAAATAAAGCGTTAAAGTATATAGCATATCTATGCAGTCATTTCTATCATAAACATTTAACAGTAACGACAGCGGAAGCAAAAATTTAAAGTATATAGCATATCTATACAGTTATTTGTATCATAACCATGTAACCATGACAATAAAAATACGGACTATTCCTACATCATATCACACGTTGGGAACATATATGAGGTTAAAATCTGCCAGTAGCTTGAATATAACTTTGAACTTGTTTGAAGATGTATTCATTTTCCTGGACGGATAGAGATGTATTTCCTTTGCATAGCAAGTCACTCGTCAAAGGAATATACAGATGTAGTTGTTATGATAAGTGATGTCTTTGTATTGTGTAGTAAGGACATTTTAAAAGAAAGTGATTTGCATCTTCAAATCCAGTCTTACAAAAGCAATTGGGTGTGGGAAATATTCCTATTCTATATAAGTCACAATTTAAGTTGGTGCAGTTGTTACGTAGTCTGGTATGAAGGATAGAAAGTTTTCGAATTCCGTAGTTATAGAAACTCGGAGGGATCTAGTTTCTAAATTTCATTCGCTCCTTAAATTTTGAAATTTTTGATTCTGATTGTACTTTGTTTTCAAGTGTGTTCCAGATTTGAATGATGCTTGAGAAAAATGATTTTTTAAATATATTTCCAATCGTGATAGAGGCACATTGACATTGTGTGGCTTGCGTAAGTCGTAGCGCTCTGTTGATGTATTTGTGCGTGTCGGTGTAATGTCCGTCATAAAATCTGGTACCTCGTCATCGTACAGTAATTTGTGTAACGTTATGAGTTTCTGCTGCCTTCGTCTGTCTTTCAATGTCTCCCACCCATTTCATTATAAATGCTAGCTATGGAGGAGAATCTAGGGAGACCTGTCACAATTCGACCAGCTTCAAGTTGAAATCTTTCCAATTTAATTTCATCATCAATAGTACAACCGTTCCCAACACTAGAACCATACTCTAATAAAGATCGAAGATAGAAAACATAGATTGTATTAAGTGTGGATCGATTTAAAGTAAATTTGAGTTTTCTCATAGTCGAAAGTACTTTAGTAGATTTAAAAAAAATAAAATCAATATGACTTTTCCAGCTAAGGTTCTGGGATAGGGTGACCCCCAGGTGCTTGTGCGCCTCTGAATATTCAAGAGTCTTATTGCCAAATACGAGAGCAGGGGTGTCATTATCATTATTTGCTCGACCACTAAATAACACACATACAGTGTCTGGGTTGAATTTAACAAGCCAGACATCTGCCCAGTCAGCCAGTCTGGCTAGATCACGATTTAAGGACACCTCCATAACATTACTACTGTTTGAAGAGCGGCATAACGTGGTCTCATCAGCAAAGAGGCGCGCTAGATTCTCCAAATTATCAGCAATGTCATTTACATATGTAAAACATATAAGTGTTTCTAAAACCGACCTTTGAGGCACACCTGCTTGAATGTCGCCTAATTCTGATATAGTTTGATTTACTGATACACATTGACTTATTTTATGAAGGTAGTTTTCTAGCCATAGTAAAAGGCTGCCACAAATCCCGTATTGATTTAATTTAAACAAAAGGCCTTTGTGCCATACTCTGTCAAATGCTTTTGAGACATCACAGAATAGTGAACATGTTTGTTGACGCTCATTGAGACCCTTGGCAATTTGATTATATATGTCTATTAGCTGATACACAGTCGAGCGTCCAGGACGAAATCCGGCTTGATATTTGTAAAGCAAATTGTATTGATTCATGTGATTATATAACTTTTTAAATACCAGACGTGCCATTAATTTACCAACACAACTTAGTAATGACACATGTCTATACGTAGCTGGATCACTCTCAGCACCCTTCTTGAATAATGGCACTACATGCGCGGTTTTCCATTGCGATGGGAAACGACAGTCAGTTAGCGATTTATTAAAAAAATGCTGAGAATAATGGAGATTTCTTTTGGACGCATCTTGAGCAGTCTATGGCTAATTTTGTCTGGCCCCAATGCCTTGTTTGTTGGTAGTAATAAAATGGCCTCTTTTATTTCCTGCGCAGAAAGTGAAATATAGTTCATTCGGCCGTCGCATTTAAATCTACAAGTTGGAAAAACAACATTACTACCATCTAATTTGGCAATATTTACAAAATATGAATTCAGCAAATCTGCTTGTTCTTGATCCGAGAAGGCGATATCCTCCACGTCTCCTTGCACGTTTTTGTACAAAAGAGGTGGAACTTTACTACGGTTGCTCTTTCCAGTAACTAATGACCGGATGATTTTCCAATATTTCTTACAGTTTCGCACAGAAAGGTCGCTTAATTCCTCGTCCAAGCTATTAATATATTTTTGCCTCACGTAAGTCTTCATGTTGTTGACCCGGTTTCTATGTTTTCTATAATTATCCGAATCTGACTGTTTTCCCGTGCGTCTAGCTGCCTTGCGCACCCTATCACGCCTTCTACTTTCACTTCTAATCACGTTGTCGTACCACGGTTTATCATTATCTCGTATTCTTACATTGCGCACTGGAATGCATGATTTTGCAATGGCCATAATATTTTCGTAAAATGCCTCACAAGCCTCGTCCATGCTATCGTAGCGATTTAGTATGTTGTTCTATTTTGTTTCGACCAATTCTGTCTTTAATTTACCAATATTCGCTTTGTGGTAGATCCATACCTCACGTGTATATGTCGGTTGTAAATAATCTTCACATTCTTTTGTGATATATGTTACTATATGGTCTGAGACGGATGCTAATATCGGGATGATGCCAGAATCAATTGGTTCCACTAAGTCATTGATTATTATGGGGTCTAAAAGCCTTTGAGTTGTATCCGTAATTCTGGTTGGGGATTTAATTACGTTTTCTAGGTTGTATATCACCATTACACCAGTTAGATGGTGTAGTGAATGATCTAAAAGGTCTTCCTTCAAATCACCTACTGTAATTAATGGTAAGCCAGTGTCCGTGGCCATATCAATGGAATCTGTAAAATCATCCCATGTTGGAACGTAAGATCTCGGTGGTCTAGAGAAAACACATAAAAGGAATTTTTGTGTTTTAAATCTAATGTGCAGCCATATAAGCTCGCATCTATCATGTTCTAGCTCAAATCTTCTTTTATAATTAAGCCGCTTTGAGACGTAAATTGCAACTCCGCCCCCGTCAGAATCCATGTCTCTGCGTATTGGAGGATAAAAGTTGTTTAACATTAAGTTGTCATTGCCGCACGAGTCATCAAGTTTTGTTTCCGTAAAGCACACGACATCAAAGTCCTCTATTATATATGCAATACTGCTACTAAGTTTATTTCTAAGACTACGGATGTTCAAGTGAAAGATAGACAACTGACCACCCTCCATACCAGAACTAGTCGCTAAAGTGTAGGGACCAGGGTTTAAATGAACATCGTTACATTGGATCAGAGAATTTTTATTCGCGAGATTGTTGTTATTGATATTGCATAAATTGCATCTTACCAAATTAAAAAAGCCAGTGTTCCTAAAATCGAGGTTTCTTGATTGATCCCGCGATTGTGCTTTTACTATATGTTCAACACAATGAGTTTTCTTTAAGGCATTATATGCTCGTTAACCCTAATGCGTCATAGCATACATAGGTAATGTTAGTAAAAACAGTCATCAGCGCCATTATTAATAAACAAACACAGATATACATAAATGCAATGGCACATTTAGACATTTTGATGTGCACATAGTTCTGGTATTGTTGAATACAAGATGTGTAAGATTTTAAGTTATGTAGTCCTATGGCGACCCTATAGTGCTGAAGATCAATACCCATTAAGTTCCAGCTAAGTGTATCTGATCGTATTTGGTCGCGTATCACTATTGATGAACAATGACTTCATCTTGTGTAAAATCGATACTCCTCCGTTATTGACAACAGGTCGTGAAAAAACGCGACGGGGTATTCTAGCGGTAACTATTTAGTATTTACCTCATAACTGGACCGATATTTGATTCGCCTCCTGGTGAGGTTTAGAAGATTGCCCAGCCTTATATTGTAAAATCCCTGATACAAGTTGCGGAACGTTCCGGATATAAGCTCGTACATTTTCTAGCTTTTAAAAAGAGTGAAGTTGTTGCTGCCATAGCGATAAGTAATTTAACTGTAGCAACGCACAATACCACTAGTTAGCCGCAACACCAGCACTCGTGTTATGTTGTATCATAGAAGGCGATGGTAGACATACCCCTGATAACGCAGCTTACTGGGCCGATGCTGGGCCGATACCGGGCCGATGCTGGAAGTATCGGCAGGGCATCAGCCCAGCATCGGCCCAGTATGCTGCGTTATTTGGGACATAGAATGGCAAGGTCATATAACCGACTTATAATGGTCAGTTGTATATACAAATAACAATTTTATTTTGATAGGATCTTTGTACTGGAAATGAAATGTTTGTGAAAGTAGTCTTTCTGAACGTCAATTTTATTGAATGTGTATTTTACTCCAATTTGTTGTGGACTCATATCGCAGTTTACTTAACTGAGCATTTTTATGAATAGCAGTTTTCTGAAGGTTATTTAGGATTATTTTTGTTGGGAATTATGTTAAAGTACAGTTTCTCATAAACGTTCGTTGGGTAACGATAATTGTGACGGATCGCTGATGATGTTAGTACCAGGTACCACTAACTATCAGTTATACTGAAGCTCCTATATTTGCTGATAGACTAGTGCATTAGTTAAAGTCAACTTTAGTATAACATTTATCCTGAATATTCGGATCCATTCATCTCTAGCTATGTCCGCCCATTTCTAGCTATGCCCGCCCATTTCTAACTATACCCGCTCATGTCTAGCTACGCCCGCCCATTTCTAGCTATACCCGTCCATTTCTCGCTATACCCGCCGATTTCTAGCCATGCTCGCCCATCTCTAGCTATATTTCTAGCTATACCCGCCGATTTCTAGCCATGCTCGCCCATCTCTAGCTATATTTCTAGCTATGCCCACCAATTTCTAGTTATGCCCGCCCATTTCTAGTTATGCCCGTCCATTTCTGGCTATGTCCACCCATTTCACGCTATGTCCACCGATTTCTAGCTAGGCCCGCCCATTTCTAGCTATTCTCGCCCATTTCTAGCTATGCTCTGTACATTTCTATCTAAATCCACCAATTTCTAGCTATGCCCACAGATTTCTAGCTATACCCGCCCATTTCTAGCTATATCCGCCAATTTCTAGCCATGCTCGCCTCTTTCTAGTAATGCCCACCCATTTATACAGCCATCGGAATATGAACATAAAAAACAAAATATAATAAATTAACAACCTACCGGCCAATGCAGATCTCTTACAATGGGAAAAAGAAACAATGTGTTTCTAAACTGGACCGTCTTTGCATTTTCTGTAATGTCTGTTCGATGATATCCGTATATACAACGCTGTGTATCATTGGACCTAAACAATAATAATAATAATAATAATAATAATAATAATAATAATAATTAATAATAATAATAATAATAATAATAATAATAATACCGCCGAACTTAGGATTCAGGGGCCCCTGTGCAACGTTTCTGAAATTTCCGGTTTCGACCGTAATGGCGATGGGGTCCTTGAGATCAGAGGGATGTGGAATTTGGCCACACCAGTCTTGTTTAGTACAGCTCAGCAATAATTTGACATATTTCAAACACAAAATAAAAAGAATGGGCTCACTGTTGAGTATTTTGAACATAATTGGATTGGAAGACGCAGTAATGACTTCCAATCCATTTATGTTCAAAATATTCAACAGAACATTTTAGTGTCGTTTTCAAAACTGTTTTCTTTAGGAAACATGTTGACCGGTTTATGAGTTGTATTATAGGTATGGCATCTATGTGTGTTACGCAGCGGCCCATAAATTAAGAGAAAAGTTTGCGTGTCACTTCTTGGGAAATTTGAGGGGCCTGTGCAAATGCACTTGATGCGCTGCCCTATGTTCGGCCCTGGGCAAGTGTTTTATTTGCATCGTAGTTCAATCATCCGAACTATGGGGTGCCACTTCTGGGTGTCTGTTGTCAACACACGTTTTGTTATATCTTACTTCATTGACACAAATCATGCTCAAGATGTTATTCTCGGCATCATTTATTTTCATATTACGTGGAAATTATATCAGACACCTACTATTGATTTTAATCTTGAAATATAATCACCTCTGTCCAAAAGATGGCTCTCCCATGTAAGCTAGATTAGTACTATCTTACTCCCGGGAGGAAACAACCAAAGGTAGGCTGCGCTGTGCATCATGATTACAAGACCAAACACCGCATTAACGCATCCATGTGCTTCGTGAGCTTCGGGTTTGCTTTCGCGTCTAATCAGCAAGGCCCTTGCATCGCTCGCGTGATGAGTAAAGCTCGGTTTTCACGATCCGATTAATCTGATCAGAGTTGTCGATTTCGATAAAATCTGACCGTGTAGACATAAAATCTTACGTCTGAAGTCTGAAGGCGAATCTGATGGTTCTTCAGATTTTCCGATTTCAATATGATCTGATCGTGTAAACCAAAAATCTGAAGTTTGAAGTCTGAAGTCTGATGGCCCTGGCTGATGACGTCAAAGATGATGACGCCATTCACAATGCGTGCTTTAAACACGTCACCATCTTTGACGTCATCAGCCAGCGAGCAAAACGGATGCGCCCGTGTAATTTTGAACGGTGGGTGATTTTAATGACAGATTTATCATTGAATGGCAGAAGGAGAAATGTTGTGGGACTCATTAAGCCCTCTTTTGTCGGCCATGCTGTCTGCTGCCACCCTTGGCAACGCAAATGACGTCAGACTTTTTCTTCAGATATTTTCTTCAGATTTTTCCATCAGATTTTTTTATCAGATATTTTCTTCAGATTTTTGCTTCAGATTTGTCTGACAGATTAATCTAAATGATTAATTTGATCGTGTAAACGCTCGTCAGATTCGGGCTACGACGTCAGATTTGTCTGACAGATTAGTCCGATCGTGCAAACAGGGCTTTAGTTTGTTTGCCAATTGTAAAGTAAATTTTGATCAACCATGCTTCCAACTGTATATCATTCAACTATGTAAATACGACGATACTCTGTTTTGTCATTTCTAGATTGTATTGTTATCCACACCCGTTATCAAAATACAGATAAAAACTAAATCACTAGTAAATTTTTAATACCAGAATAAATCAGATTCAATAACGGTCGATGAATTGTAAAGCATAGGGAAAACTCCGATTTCAGTGCTGAATGTTTGCAATGGGTTTATACTAAATGAAGCTCGATGCATATACCCATTGATTCTTTGATTCTATATCCTGGCGAGATTAAAGAAGAATGCTGCTCATCTTATTCTATCCATTCAATTGATCCAAGATACCACATCTGGCACGACTTACTTTTCAACCAATCAGAAAACCCGTAAGCTGTCAGACTCTCTATATTTGCTCAATCGTCGAAGGTATAAGGGCAACAATGCAGGTAAACTGAATATTTGGAAATTTCAGGTTTAAATTTTTTAATCTAGTCAAGCATACATGCAAAGTTGTGGGTCTTACGTATAAATGGGTGGGCATTACTAGAAAGAGGCGAGCATGGCTAGAAATTGGCGGGCATAACTAGAAAGTGGCGGATATAGCTAGAAATGGGCGGGTATAGCTAGAAATATGTGGGCATAGCTAGAAATTGGTGGATTTAGATAGAAATGTACAGAGCATAGCTAGAAATGGGCGAGAATAGCTAGAAATGGGCGGGCCTAGCTAGAAATGGGTGGACATAGCGTGAAATGGGTGGACATAGCCAGAAATGGACCGGCATAACTAGAAATGGGCGGGCATAACTAGAAATTGGTGGGCATAGCTAGAAATATAGCTAGAGATGGGAGAGCATGGCTAGAAATCGGCGGGTATAGCTAGAAATATATCTAGAGATGGGCGAGCATGGCTAGAAATCGGCGGGTATAGCTAGAAATGGACGGGTATAGCTAGAAATGGGCGGGCGTAGCTAGACATGAGCGGGTATATTTAGAAATGGACGGGCATAGCTAGAAATGGGCGGGCATAGCTAGAAACACACGTGTCATGCG
>CM067371.1:55213793-55268616 GCA_034401795.1 Chaetoderma sp. LZ-2023a | reverse complement strand
ACGACACGACGATGTTGCCCAGCCTTATATTGTAAAATCCTGATACAGTTGCGGAACGTTCCGGATATAAGCTCGTACATTTTCTAGCTTTTAAAAAGAGTGAAGTTGTTGCTGCCATAGCGATAAGTAATTTAACTGTAGCAACGCACAATACCACAAGTTAGCCGCAGCACCAGCACTCGTGTTATGTTGTATCATAGAAGGCGATGGTAGACATACCCCTGATAACGCAGCTTACTGGGCCGATGCTGGGCCGATACCGGGCCGATGCTGGAAGTATCGGCAGGGCATCAGCCCAGCATCGGCCCAGTATGCTGCGTTATTTGGGACATAGAATGGCAAGGTCATATAACCGACTTATAATGGTCAGTTGTATATACAAATAACATTTTATTTTGATAGGATCTTTGTACTGGAAATGAAATGTTGTGAAAGTAGGTCTTTCTGAAGGTCAATTTTATTGAATGTGTATTTTACTCAATTTGTTGTGGACTCATATCGCAGTTTACTTAACTGAGCATTTTTATGAATAGCAGTTTCTGAAGGTTATTTTAGGTTATTTTTGTGGGAATTATGTTAAAGTACAGTTCTCATAACGTTCGTTGGGTAACGATAATTGTGACGGATGATGTTAGTACCAGGTACCACTAACCATCAGTTATACTGAAGCTCCTATATTGCTGATAGACTAGTGCATTAGTTAAAGTCAACTTTAGTACACATTTATCCTGAATATTCGGTATCCATGCATCTCTAGCTATGCCCGCCCCATTTCTAGCTATGCCCGTCCAGTTCTAAATATACCCGCTCATGTCTAGCTACGCCCGCCCATTTCTAGCTATACCCGTCCATTTCTAGCTATACCCGCCGATTTCTAGCCATGCTCGCCCATCTCTAGATATATTTCTAGCTATACCCGCCGATTCTAGCCATGCTCTCCCATCTCTAGCTATATTTCTAGCTATGACCACCAATTTCTAGTTATGCCCGCCCATTTCTAGTTATGCCGGCCATTTCTGGCTATGTCCACCCATTTCACGCTATGTCCACCCATTTCTAGCTAGGCCCGCCCATTTCTAGCTATTCTCGCCCATTTCTAGCTATGCTCTGTACATTTCTATCTAAATCCACAATTTCTAGCTATGCCCACATATTTCTAGCTATACCCGCCCATTTCTAGCTATATCCGCCACTTTCTAGTTATGCCCGCCAATTTCTAGCCATGCCTCGCCTCTTTCTAGTAATGCCCACCCATTTATACAGCCATCGGAATATGAACATAAAAAACAAAATTAATAAATTAACAACCTACCGGCCAATGCAGATCTCTTACAATGGAAAAAGAAACAATGTGTTTCTAAACTGGACCGTCTTTGCATTTTCTGTAATGTCTGTTCGATGATATCCGTATATACAACCGCTGTGTATCATTGGACCTAAACAATAATAATAATAATAATAATAATAATAATAATAATAATAATTAATAATAATAATAAAATAATAATAATAATAATACCGCCGAACTTAGGATTCAGGGGCCCTGTGCAACGTTTCTGAAATTCCGGTTTCGACCGTAATGGCGATGGGGTCCTTGAGATCAGAGGGATGTGGAATTTGGCCACACCAGTCTTGTTTAGTACAGCTCAGCAATAATTTGACATATTTCAACACAAAATAAAAAGAATGGGCTCACTGTTGAGTATTTTGAACATAATTGGATTGGAAGACGCAGTAATGACTTCCAATCCATTTATGTTCAAAATATTCAACAGAACATTTTAGTGTCGTTTTCAAAACTGTTTTCTTTAGGAAACATGTTGACCGGTTTATGAGTTGTATTATAGGTATGGCATCTATGTGTTACGCAGCGGCCCATAAATTAAGAGGAACAGTTTGCGTGTCACTTCTTGGGAAATTTGAGGGGCCTGTGCAAATGCACTTATGCGCTGCCCTATGTTCGGCCCTGGGCAAGTGTTTTATTTGCATCGTAGTTCAATCATCCGAACTATGGGTGCCACTTCTGGGTGTCTGTTGTCAACACACGTTTTGTTATATCTTACTTCATTGACACAAATCATGCTCAAGATGTTATTCTCGGCATCATTTATTTTCATATTACGTGGAAATTATATCAGACACCTACTATTGATTTTAATCTTGAAATATAATCACCTCTGTCCAAAAGATGGCTCTCCCATGTAAGCTAGATTAGTACCTATCTTACTCCCGGAGGAAACAACCAAAGGTAGGCTGCGCTGTGCATCATGATTACAAGACCAAACACCGCATTAACGCATCCATGTGCTTCGTGAGCTTCGGGTTTGCTTTCGCGTCTAATCAGCAAGGCCCTTGCATCGCTCGCGTGATGAGTAAAGCTCGGTTTTCACGATCCGATTAATCTGATCAGAGTTGTCGATTTCGATAAAATCTGACCGTGTAGACATAAAATCTTACGTCTGAAGTCTGAAGGCGAATCTGATGGTGTCTTCAGATTTTCCGATTTCAATATGATCTGATCGTGTAAACCAAAATTCTGAAGTTTGAAGTCTGAAGTCTGATGGCCCTGGCTGATGACGTCAAAGATGATGACGCCATTCACAATGCGTGCTTTAAACACGTCACCATCTTTGACGTCATCAGCCAGCGAGCAAAACGGATGCGCCCGTGTAATTTTGAACGGTGGGTGATTTTAATGACAGATTTATCATTGAATGGCTAGAAGGTGAAATGTTTGTGGGACTCATTAAGCCCTCTTTGTCGGCCATGCTGTCTGCTGCCACCCTTGGCAACGCAAATGACGTCAGACTTTTTCTTCAGATATTTTCTTCAGATTTTTCCATCAGATTTTTTTATCAGATATTTTCTTCAGATTTTGCTTCAGATTTGTCTGACAGATTAATCTAAATGATTAATTTGATCGTGTAAACGCTCGTCAGATTCGGGCTACGACGTCAGATTTGTCTGACAGATTAGTCCGATCGTGCAAACAGGGCTTTAGTTTGTTGCCAATTGTAAAGTAAATTTTGATCAACCATGCTTCCAACTGTATATCATTCAACTATGTAAATACGACGATACTCTGTTTTGTCATTTCTAGATTGTATTGTTATCCACACCCGTTATCAAAATACAGATAAAAACTAAATCACTAGTAAATTTTTAATACCAGAATAAATCAGATTCAATAACGGTCGATGAATTGTAAAGCATAGGGAAAACTCCGATTTCAGTGCTGAATGTTTGCAATGGGTTTATACTAATGAAGCTCGATGCATATACCCATTGATCTTTGATTCTATATCCTGGCGAGATTAAAGAAGAATGCTGCTCATCTTATCTATCCATTCAATTGATCCAAGATACCACATCTGGCACGACTTACTTTTCAACCAATCAGAAAACCCGTAAGCTGGTCAGACTCGCTATATTTGCTCAATCGTCGAAGGTATAAGGGCAACAATGCAGGTAAACTGAATATTTGGAAATTTCAGGTTTAAATTTTTAATCTAGTCAAGCATACATGCAAAGTTGTGGGTCTTACGTATAAATGGGTGGGCATTACTAGAAAGAGGCGAGCATGGCTAGAAATTGGCGGGCATAACTAGAAAGTGGCGGATATAGCTAGAAATGGGCGGGTAGAGCTAGAAATATGTGGCATAGCTAGAAATTGGTGGATTTAGATAGAAATGTACAGAGCATAGCTAGAAATGGGCGAGAATAGCTAGAAATGGGCGGGCCTAGCTAGAATGGGTGGACATAGCGTGAAATGGGTGGACATAGCAGAATGGACCGGCATAACTAGAAATGGGCGGGCATAACTAGAAAATTGGTGGGCATAGCTAGAAATATAGCTAGAGATGGGAGAGCATGGCTAGAAATCGGGCGGGTATAGCTAGAAAGTATATCTAGAGATGGGCGAGCATGGCTAGAAATCGGCGGGTATAGCTAGAAATGGACGGGGTATAGCTAGAAATGGGCGGGCGTAGCTAGACATGAGCGGGTATATTTAGAATGGACGGGCATAGCTAGAAATGGGCGGGCATAGCTAGAGATGAATGGATCCGAATATTCAGGATAAATGTTGTACTAAAGTTGACTTTAACTAATGCACTAGTCTATCAGCAAATATAGGAGCTTCAGTATAACTGATGGTTAGTGGTACCTGGTACTAACATCATCCGTCACAATTATCGTTACCCAACGAACGTTTATGAGAAACTGTACTTTAACATAATTCCCAACACAAAATAATCCTAAATAACCTTCAGAAAACTGCTATCATAAAAATGCTCAGTTAGTAAACTGCGATATGAGTCCACAACAAATTGGAGTAAAATACACATTCAATAAAATTCTCTTAATTTATGGGCCGCTGCGTAACACACATAGATGCCATACCTATAATACAACTCATAAACCGGTCAACATGTTTCCTAAAGAAAAACAGTTTTGAAAACGACACTAAAATGTTCTGTTGAATATTTTGAACATAAATGGATTGGAAGTCATTACTGCGTCTTCCAATCCAATTATGTTCAAAATACTCAACAGTGAGTCCATTCTTTTTATTTTGTGTTTGAAATATGTCAAATTATTGCTGAGCTGTACTAAACAAGACTGGTGTGGCCAAATTCCACATCCCTCTGATATCAAGGACCCCATCGCCATTACGGTCGAAACCGGAAATTTCAGAAACGTTGCACAGGGGCCCCTGAATCCTAAGTTCGGCGGTATTATTATTATTATTATTATTATTATTATTAATTATTATTATTATTATTATTATTATTATTATTATTATTATTATTATTATTGTTTAGGTCCAATGATACACAGCGTTGTATATACGGATATCATCGAACAGACATTACAGAAAATGCAAAGACGGTCCAGTTTAGAAACACATTGTTTCTTTTTCCCATTGTAAGAGATCTGCATTGGCCGGTAGGTTGTTAATTTATTATATTTTGTTTTTTATGTTCATATTCCGATGGCTGTATGAAACGTACACTGTCACGATGCAGTGCTAAACAATATTGTAGCGGAGGTGATACTTTGAAAAAGAGTCTGTGTTATTATGGTATCTAGGGTACAAGCCTAAGGGCTACATATATGAACCGATCTTATATTTTGGAACATTTTTATATTGTGCCCAGAAATGTACCTACACTCTGGACAATGGATGAATCCAGTTTATCGATCAATCATAAGACGTCATAATCAACACTGTCTCGAGTATGCTGGAGTCATAATTAATTATGTCATGAATGACATATCTTAGACCGTCGTAAACACTTAATAGTCTGTCGAGTTGTACGAATTGTATGTCTTTACGTCTTTATGTCTAATATGACTTGGCGCTGTTCCTGCCATAGGCAGTAACGGCAGCCAGTCAAATGAGTTTCAAAATATTCAACAGCTTACCAGTATATGTTTCTGGAAATGTAGATTCAGGGAGGTCAATGTTCGATCGATCCCATCACGGGCATGGCGTGGGTGGAGCTTAACTAGAGATGGGCGGGGCATAGCTAAAACTGGATTCATCCAATAAAAGAAAATGTCCAGAACATGAGATATAATCATAGATATCGTATATATTGGCTAGATCACTCATGGCTCTCTCAAAAGCGGCATTTCATAGTTCAGTATTTTCTCCCTGATCTCGTTAAATATATAGGAATATCATATTACTATACTAACAAAGATTATTTTTGTTGCAAATTCCATTTCCTAGTTGAATAAAATGTCAAATTAATACATCCAACCAAATTTTATTTGCGATACAAATGTATAAATTCAGCCTTGCGTGTAGGGAAAACACTCCACAACGCTATGAGCGTGCAAAATCGGCTTTTCTCGTTATATATATATATATATATATATATATATATATATATATATATATATATATATATATATATATATATATATATATATATATATATATATATATATATATATATATATATATATATATATATATATGATGTAATTAAAGCGATTAATGCGAAAATTACAGATTGTCAATAGTTTGCAGATTCGCGAAACGTTTTAAATCGTTTTCCTTACTGAACGCAAGGCTGGTCACGAGTGTCTGCTTCTGTTTCAGCTTGCTAAACTCGTAGCCAATATGCTACTGCAGAGAGCGCGCGGAAACATTAATCTTTTTTCAGTAGCCAGAGGAGAGACTGAATATAAATGTTACCGGTTGAGACCGGAGCACTGAGAAACGTCACGCCCTACTGATAGTTGTTGACACGTGTTGATAAGTTTCCAACATGAAATGAAACATCAGCTAAACAGCTGCTACTGACAGCTTGCGTCGACATGTCAACATTATGAAATACCCGGTCAGGGGCACGGGCGATTTACTGATCTCACGTCATAGGCGGTCGCGACAACCAGCACCATAGTGAGGGTATGCACATGAATGATCTAGCCAGTATATACGATATCTATGCATATAATGCCAAGAATATGCATAAACGGTGATTCAAGGGAAACAACTCTTTAAAAGGACTGGCGAATTTGGTTGTAATTACTCTAAATAAGATATGTGTCATTTTGCTATTATATTCCTTAGGGAATATTAAAAACTCACATATATTTCGAAGAAACTATATCTGTAATAGACGGAGTTATTTCTAGCTATGCCCCGCCCATTTCCGGCTAAGCTCCGTCCACATCTACATGTGTTGTAATTAATTTGAAACATTGAAAGCCGAATTCCCGGAATCTAAATATTACGGTAATCGGGTTGAATATGTTCCATAGGGAGTTGAATTAGTTTCAAAATATTCAATATCTTACCAGATCTCTATAGTCATCTGTAAATTGAGATTCTGGAAGTTAGGGGTTCAACGAGTTAATATCAAGTAAAACAGACATACAGAGGGGCTGAGCATAGCTAGACACAGGATGTGCATAGGTTGAAAAGAATGCCTCTTTTATCACCCAACCTCAAAGTACTATTCAAATCTATTAAATGCATGTTCATGCTCTACATGTCATGTCTTTGGAGGTTGGAATTTGGCTCTGGGCGTCAGTTGAGATTATGTCAGTTGCTTAGAAGCTGAACATATGATTAATGTGTCAATGAATTGTATAATTGAATATGCCACAGTACTTAAGCGAGTAAACAATACTTAAACGGTATGCTGTTTTGCCGACGTAGCCAATAGGTACTCGGTCAATGACCATGTTACAACTTACGAAAGGTTCACTTACAACCCGATATCCGAATTATACTAAATGCAATCCACCATGCAGGAATCTAGTTTTAACCATGCCCCATCCATGTCTATCCCCACCCACGCATTCCCCGTCCTGTGATCGATCGATACCTGCACTCTCTGAATCTCAATTCCTAGAAAACTATACAGATACGCTGTTGAATATGATTTTACAACTCATTTAATCGGGTGCTATTGCTTATGGCAGCAACAGCGCCCAGTCAAATTAGTTTCAAAATATTCAACAGCCGGTTTATTAAGTAATAAAAACATACAATTCGTACAACCTGACAGACTGTTAACCGTTTATGACGAACTAAGTTGCGTCATTCATGCCGTAATTGATTATGACGCCAGTCTACATGTGGCGTAGTTGATTATGATGTCATATGATTGGTCGATACACTTGATTCATCTTTTGCGCCATTACACACACGACCCGTATTTTTCGTCATCAGAGACGCGCTCGTTTGATGGTTAGCGTTCGTGAGGATGATGGAGTCACTTCACCTAATCACCTCATATTACTTGCGAAAACGATTGATACAGAATCCGCTCAACCTCCTCAAAATGTCAGCATTGTAAATGGAAATTTCAGGTATTAAATCTAATTGATATTGTTAGCAAACGATCTTCGTCTATATATGGTCGTGATTGAATGTTATTCAGTAGCACGTGTGTCTGCACAGATATGTTGCTTCCCTATATCTACCCATACAATATCATCGCTTATCCTCCCCACGCCCTCTCTCTCTCTCCCTCTCTCTCTCTCTCTCTCTCGCTCTCTCTCTCCCCCTCCCTCCACCCCTCTCTCCCCACTCTGTCTCTCTCGTTCTCTCTCTCCCTCTTTCTCTCTCTCTCTCGCTCTCTCTCTCTCTCTCTCTCTCTCTCTCTCTCTCTCTCTCTCTCTCTCTCTCTCTCTCAAAATCACTCGCTGTCGCTGTCTCTCACACTAGCTCTCCGCGTTCTCTTTCCCTCCCTCCCTCCTCCTTCCCTCTCTCCCTCTCGCTCTCCCCCTCCCGCCCTCCCTCCCTCTCTCTCTCTCTCTCTCTCCCTCCTCGCTCCCTCCCTCTCTCTCTCTGCCGCTCTCTGTACCTCTCTCTCTCTCTCTCTCTCATCTCTATCTCTACCTCCCCCCTCCGTCCCTCCATCCCCCTCCCTCCGTCCCTCCCTCTCTCTCTTTCCCTCCTTCTCACTCTCACTATCACTCGCTGTTGCTGTCTCGCACACTAGCTCTCCATGTTCTCTTTATCTCTTTCCCTCCCCCCTCCCTCCCTAGCTCCATCCCTCTTCCCCTTCTCCCTGCCGCTCTCCCTCTCTCTCTCTCCTCTCGCTCTCTCTCTCCCTCCACCTTTCTCACGCTCTCTCTCGCTCCCTCCCTATCTCCGACCCTCTCTCTCTCTCCCTCTCACCCTAGCTCCCTCGCTCCCTCCCTCCCTCTCCATCCCTTTCTCCCTCCCTCTCTCCATCCCTTTTTCCATAGCTCACTCACTCTCTCCCTCCATCTCCCTCCCGCTCTCCTTCCCTATCTCACTCCCTCTCTCCCTCTCCCTCTCTCGCTCTCCCTCACTCCCTCCCCCCTCTTTCTCACTCTCTATCTCCCCCATCTCCCCTCTCTCCCTCTCTCTCCCTCCCTCTCTCCCTGGCTCCCTCCCTCTATCCCCCCCGCTCTCCCTCCCATTCTCCCTCCCTAACTCTCCCCCTCCCTCTCCCCTCCATCCCCCGCTCTCCCTCTCTCTCCCTCTCTGCCTCCCTCCCCCTCTCTCTCCCTCTCTCTCTCCCTCTCCCTCTCTCTCTCTCCCCCTCTCTCTCTCTCTCACTCTCCCGCGCCCTGCCTCCCACTCTCCCTCCCTCCATCCCTCACTCTCTCTCCCTCTCTCTCGATCTCTCCCTCTCCCCCCCCCCCCTCTCCTTCTCCGTCTCCCTCTCTCCCTCTCTCTTTCTCTCTCACTCACCCTTCTCTCCCCCCTCCCTCCCCCTCCCTCCCTCCTCCTCCTTCTCCCCCCCCCCCGACCCCGCTCTCTCTCTCTCTCTCTCTCTTTCGAATACGTTACCCTTAACAATTCAACCTTCCAGAGTAAGCTATCCATCGATGATTTGCCGCAATATCACGTAATAATCAGCTAAGCGGCGTGTAGGATGACGTCATACTCATTACGCCATAAATGATTATATTAAGCTCGTCTTTAGTTCGACAATTTGTAAGAATTGTGTGTCTCTAATCAATCAAATTAGTTTCAAAATATTCAACAGCTTACCTGCAGGCCTATAGTTTTCTAGAAATTGATAGTCAGGGAGTTCAGCGATCGATCGATCCCACCAGAGCGAGGTGTGGGTGGAGCGTTGATAGAGATGGGCTTGGCATGGCTAAAAACGGAAAGCTCCATTGTTGAGTAGTATATATACACCCACGATGTTTCCAAGGGAGTGGTCTGGCTATCATTTCTCGAAAAATAGAGGGAGCAATTACCTAGATTCTAACTAATAAAATAACATATCTAGTAGCCTATACATAAATTATGTTGTCTATATTTTGGGGGAGCCCAGGGGCCATTGCAAAGACTACCTTTTAAATTAAACAATGTGATATTCGACCATGTACTAAGTATTTACTTGCAGACTGGATTTCTCCCTATCTCTACGCTGTACCAGTCCGTATTATGGTCCTGACTGTAGCAATCACTGCCGGCCAACATTTGGCGCAAACGGCCACTATACTTGTGACGCAGACACCGGAGACAAGCAATGCATGTCGGGTAGGTAAACAGTACTTTCCTTAGTAATAGTTAACAGTGAACAGTCTTCGGTTCTTATGAAGATAATAATAATAATAATAATAATAATAATAATAATAATAATAATAATAATAATAATAATAAGATATAACACTAGGGATGGTAAATGTTCGCGGGAATTTTGGGAATTTTAAGGGAATATTGGGAATTTTCTGGGAATTTTGGGAATTTTCAGAGAATTTTGGGAAACATCAGCACCGTTATTTGTCTAAAACCTATACACCAACATTCCACTAGTAGTTACCATGGACTCGTATAGCATCGTATAACATCTCGCATTTAGATGAAGTTACCACCCTGACATGCCTGATTCCATATTTTACATCTGCTTTAGATCTTTTATTTAAAAAACACAAAATTTTATTCATAAATATAAATGTCAAGTTGAAACTGAAAATCGTATAATTAATTTTAGTTCAACGTGTTAGATTCATTGAAAATTGCATAGTTATTAACCATTTAGTTACTAAATTTTGTCAAAAATTACAATATTTGCTTTCGAATGTCTACTTGCATGCCAAATGTAGACTATTTTTTAAAATTGATCATTGGAATGATTGGCTCGGTTACCGAGCCAGTCATTCCAGTGGTCAATTTTCAAAAATAGTCTTCATTTGGCCTGCCAATGGACATTTCTCAAGACTACTGCAGACGCCGGTTTAGGCCGGATTCGTCATAAGAGGGTTAAAAGTAAATGGATATTTGAGAATAAGAAATGAAACATTCTATTTAAAACATTAAATCTACTTAAAGATCATATTCACACCAAAATGCTTGAAAATAAAATTGTTGAAATTATATACTTTTAGAAGCTTAACTTGTGTACCGCAATGTAATTAACCGAAATAAATCTTAACATATGATAATTTCATTCCATTTAAATAAATTTCGTAGACTTAGTTGTGAATTTGAATTAGGGACGTGTGCCTCTAATTCAATTTGACAACTTAAAAAATTAAATTAAATTTATACGTAATTAAATCATCATATGCTAAAATTTATGTCGTTTCAATGTCTACCCAAATTATTGTAAGCCTACTAGTATTTTTGCTTAACAATGTTAAAGATCTTTTCGATACTCGCTATCCACCAATAAGCCTTGTCCTCTTGCTTACCACAGAGACTATTTTATCCCAGGATCTAGTCAGTTATCAGCGGCGTGAGTTCATGCAGAGCTCTACTCGCTCAGTGATGCAATTATCAATGGACCGATTTTAGCTATGCCCCGCCCATCCTTAGCTAAGCTCCACCCACACCTCGCTCGTGATGGGATCGATAGATCTCGGAACACCCAATGTCCAAAAAATTACACAGGTAAGCTGTTGAATATTTTGAAACTAATTTGACTGGGTGCTGTTGCTGCCTAAGGCAGCAACAGCGCCCAGTCAAATTAGTTTCAAAATAGTCAACAGCATGTTTATTAAATAGCAAATAATTACAAAGACATACAATTCATACAACGTGTCGAACTCTGAGATTTCATGACGGTCTATATGGAACCCTTTGTGACGTGATGATTGTGATGTCATCATAGATGCGATAAGCTGATTATGACGTCATACGAGGTCAGATGATGGATGGATACACTGGAAAGGTGAATTGGGTTTTATGCTCCTGAACAAAATATGATTGTATTATGTGATTGGGCACGTCTCCCACCCTTTTGTCCATCAATCTGTCTGATTCTTACCTGGTCCAGATTTCAAAAAGCTTTTGTACTTACACTTGAAGATTTTCTTTCAACAGATGTATTAGGCTCGACAAAATGTCATGATATTATTTTGCGAAGATCCGTCCATATACCGTTTTTACGTCAGGGATATATCTCAGTTGAAATTCCTAATATTTGTCAGAAGTTTCTTGCAAGGTCAGATCTTATAGAGTTTTGGACGTAGGTCTCGTATTTGTTTTAAATGGATATGGTATGCATAGACACGGTGTTATGAATTGGTTTCGGCAAAGTCTGTCCATATTCACCGCTGGAGTTATCTCTCCTGCAAAACATGAGATTTCTCCGAAAAATATTTGCTGCTGAATAACTTGAAAACGCTTTGATATCTTTGCATATCTTAAAACTTATGTTCAAAAATCATCATTGTCCAAGATGATCTTCTTGATTTCTTTCTCACCTGTCAGATTCTCCCTGATTGCCAATTCTTAGAGACCCATTCCATTAGATCTGACTATCATACATTTTTACCTCGCCTCCCCACCTGGTTTTAGTGTATTTTCCTATGAATTTCAGGTGTTTTATTCAATGTTTGTTTTGGGGGATAGGTTACATTTATTACTTGCCTTCTTAGGAGGATGTTCATGGAATTCAATGTTGTGATAATGTTCAAGGAGAATGTTCAGCCTATGTGCTGCTTACTGTACCCGGGGCTTATGTATGGGTATTCTGTGTGAACTTATTCCCAGGCAGCCTTGATATCCACACCATTGTCAGTCAGTAAGAGATATATGCTTTTTGTAGGCATTGAAGTCTCTAATGAGAGCTTTATGTTAGTTTTAACATACATGTAAAATACATTTATCAAGCTAAATAAGATACTCATGTATCCTACCATGTGATTATCTTGACAAATAGCAAATCAAAATATTTATTTCATATTGTTATTTAAATAAAATGTCAATGTGTGTACGAATAGGTATTCACAATGAAAATTCCACAATATTCCCAAAATTCCCGCCTTCTGAAAATTCCCGAAATATTCCATGGAAACCTTTCCAAAATTCTCGGAAAGTTTCCATGTCTTTGCAACCCTATATCACACATCTGTTTTATGGAGGTACGGATGCGCAAACGTGCATGCACAGGTGCGCTTATTCATGCATAGACTTCCACTCGCACGGACGTAAAAATGCAATTATGTGTTTACTACCAAACACACGCACGCACTCACGCACTCACGCACATACGCACACACACACGCACCCCTCAACCGCGTACACGCCGTTGAATGATGTTATATAGCTACTGCATAATGAGAATGTGCTAACAAGAGAGGTGCATCAATTCCATGCATGAAGTGATTAATTGTTTCTCCTGTGTTCCGTGCTCAGTTTGATAAAGACGTTGATTCGCATATTACTGATTTTTTAAGATGGATGTGGATAAAAGTAAGACGAAGCACAGTATGCATAGACCTACTACTAACTAATATGTATGCTATTTGGTCGATGGGCCATAGAATCGGTGTGGGGTTTGGGAGATTGCGTTTTACCCGCGTCGCTAGACGCAAGGGCGTATGCTAGCATGGAGTGCTCGTTGTTGTTGCTGTTGTTGTTGTTGTTGTTCTTCTTCTTCTTCTTCTTCTTCTTCTTCTTCTTCTTCTTCTTCTTCTTCTTCTTCTTCTTCTCCTTCCTGTATGAAGCCAGTTGAATTAGTGGTCTTCAAATTAGCAGCGTTTTCGTCTGTTTGCGATTTGATGTTTCAGTCATACCTTCTAATGCTCAACCATTCTTTCCTAACCATTTGATCAAGCGTTTGCTTGAAACGTATAGTAAAGTCGTCGCAAGCTGTAAGTCTATACCGTTAGGGTGTAAGTATCCTGAACTTAAACATGTGAAATGTTTCAGAAGACGGTTACAGATCGAGCTTGAAAATGGTGCAATATTACCAGAATTTATTGATATCATCTGTGATGATAAACACCATCGTCTCTTTATTTCGACTGATGAAATATTCTGCTTTAATTGCGCTAGCGCCGGCTTCGTCTACACAGAATACTTCCAGCCAGGTGTACGGTGTTGATCCCAACAGTTCTTTGCTGAAACCAGGACATGACCTAATCGGCAGTGTGCGAATTTTTGCTGAAGCCAGTGAAATGCTACTTGTCTCCTAGGCAAATTTGTTATTAAATGCTTTTGAGGACAGCTCAGACGGCAAACAGCATGTCCATCGTATCGGAAATTTCAGATGTAACAGATTTAGACGATTCAACGGTCGCAAGCCTGTCACTTGAAGATATAAAACCTTTTATTAAAAGTCTAAAAGTACATTAAAAAGCTATAGATAGGTATCGTGATCATCAGCCAAACTTTAAATTATTAATGCATCAACTGTTTAGGGTGAAGCGGGAATCGGGTATAGATTCCACTTTGAAATCTCGCATTAACACGTTACACCGTAAGCTTAAAAATTGAAAAGGTGCTCATTTGTATTTTGTATTTTATGGAACAGCAATAGGTTGTAATTCTCAGTTATAAAACCAGAATCTTATGTTTACAAACAGTAGACCTTTAGTTTAAATCTCCGCGTTTCTTATTTATTTACGCACATGACATTATATTCATTTCTTTAGCCTTATACTAGTTAGACCTTGGTTATCATTTCTTAATATTTTTATTTCAGCTATGCCTTATTTTCGTTTAGAAGCCTTTGTTTACAGACAGACTGAGCCCCACTCCCACCCACCTCCAAATATATAATGCAACCCTCTATACAAAAAACCGTAATATCTAAAAATATAACCCTCTCCCATCCACCCCTTCGACAACATCCTGCACTCACATCCGCCAACAGCCAGACTGCGCCCCACTCTCACCTCACCTCCAAATAAATAATTGACCAGGAAAAGGCGGTTGAGCGTGTGAACCATGCTTATTTACTAGATACTTTGAATGCTTTTGCCTTTGCCACAGATAAAAACATAGGTGAACTCACATACATCGACAGTGACACACACCGCCATTAACATACACACACTACTAAGGATTATATACACCTTAGGCTAAAAGGAAAGAAGATTGTCGAATATATTGTGTCCATGCTTTAGTGTTGCACTTAATCAATAAATATGTGCTGTGCATACTGAATGTGTAGTCAGGTATCAGATCAAGCTGTTTGTCACCAAGGTTCGTGACTATGGACTGACGTCACGTGTTTCTAATAGAACATGGGACGGCAGTCAGTTCGAGTTTGGCGTTGGGCAGGATCACTTGTAGTTTTGGATAGTTGGTCCCACTCCACGACGTGAATATCAAACTGTGGATTGTGGCCAACTGTGCAAACGAACCAGTGACAGTGTCCCAGCGCAAGTTGTATATTAATAAAGTATTGTAGCTCGCAGGGGTATGCGCTGGTCCGTTCTGCTGCTCCACTCCGTTTCACCGCATGTACACGGTGCGCAGGAGGGCTGGTTAGCTGTGGTTCTCGGGGTAACGAATCCCGTATCGCAACTCTCCCAAAAAGTACAAACACCGTCTTCTAGAGACGGTGGGATGATAACGTTCCAGTGGGGCCGTGCGACCATTGCCGCCGAGATTGAACCTCACTGTTTTATCCAACCTATTAGTGTCACCGGTATGGCGGTCCATAACTTAATTTAGGAGTTTGGACATGATAATAATAAATCTAAAAGTAAACATACAATGGTACTCTTTTGCTTGGAGACGAGAGAAAATATACAGTACATAGAACTAAGTTGGTGTCTTGTTTACGTGGGTTCGTCAGAGGTAAATTGTCCCTCAGAAAGGCAGCGTGCGGACATGTTTTGAGTGACAGCTTCAGAATCATATAATTATCTGGTTACCAATCACACCGCAGCGACATACAACATTTACATAAGTAATTTGGAAAGCGCATAACAGTTTAATGGCAGGGGGTAAGAGGCAGATATCCATCTCCAGCGACCTTCCCGTGAGGGCGTTGTGGGTTCTAAGACAACACCCAATCACTATGCAGAGTTAGATGAAGATCTGCATACCATCTGTCACCCGGGTGTCAGGGAAGGATCACTTGAGATCCAGCTCCGGGGAACTAACGGTTGTCTGTCGTTAGGGTTAAGTTTCAGAATGCCCTGAGACTCCAATAGTTTCCCAAGTCGGATCATGCCAACGTGTCGATCGGAGTTCTAGACAATTTTATAAGCCTTGTGGCTTGAGGAGCGTAGAAAGAGACAATCACTCAATATAATAAGAGGCCCTAAGGTATTTGGCCGATTTTACACAATCTAGCTAGTGTGTGATGTTACATATCCACTACAGCCGGAAAAGAGCCATACACAAATGTCTCCTATGGAGAGATTGTCCCTAACTACTTTAAACCTATCCTATCGAGCTAGAATAGCCAGGTTTAGTCGATCACATGTCAGGCTCGAGTTATGTGAGCATGATCAGTGACCTCAGTGTCAAATTTATGCTGGGGGAAATGTGATGCAGATTTAATGTTGCTGTATAGTATAGCCTAGCGTACTACGGTCCTAGAGTTTTTATATAAACAAAACAAAATAACTAGGATGACTGCTTGCCATATACATAACTAACTATTACAGTAAATCGGGTCATAGGACCTTACGGTGCTCGTTAGTTGTAAATACAAACATATTTACAATAGTAATAAGAAAATATTTACAGTTAAAAAGATAAAAAATATAAAATAAGGTCTCAGGCGACTGGGGCGGTACCTCTTAGTCATCAGTACCTGTAAATAAATAAATAAATAAATGACTGCAAAAATTAAAGGAGTACCTATTAGTCATCGGTAAGGAAACAGTTCATAAATCACCGTGGATGCGGCGTTACAGATGAGCAACGCGAGATGGCATTGTTCTGAAGTTGCTGGGAAGTCTCCGCAGGCGAACTGTTGATGTGGCTCACTCTGTACGATGGTGAAGAAGAACAACTGTAGTCGGATGTCTACTAGATAGTCACAATAGCTAATACAAAAATTAAGCAGTGCATTAAAATGTCCGTCCAGTAACAGAAGTTTGAAAGTTGCCCGTGCTACATTACTGGGTACACCGTACATGATACATCTCATAGCTCTTGCGGTGTACCAGGCAGAGTCCCACCAGACTGTGGCCTAACAGTTAATTAAACACACGACATGCTGTGCGGAAGTTTGAATACCACCTTTCAGCGTGATCTGGAAGATATGTCGAGTTGTCCATTATGAATCACCACTTGTTCTACATGCTGAAGAGATTACCTATGGGCCGTGAAGGCTCTTCCACGGTGTTGGTAGTGAGGAAGTCTCTTCTATTTATTTAGTTGCCCCCGGATGGTCGTCCGAGGGCTTACAAAAACTTGTGATTGCAGATGTCCGATTTCTGGCCAGAGAATGAGAACTGAATTTCGAAAGGCACTGCTCCAGCTAATAGGGAGCCACAGTTAGTAAGCAGTTGCCCACGTCTAGCACTGCTCTGGCCACACAACCTACCACTTGCTATATCTCGCCGAAATGTGGTCTTGATTCTTGATTTTTCGCTCCTTTTATACTACGCATAAACTACGATCTGAAGACAATCAGCGTGCAGCTAGGAAGGGTTAGGATGCTATCACATGATCATCACATTCCCCGCTCATTTAATACATGCACGCGATTACGACGTCCCAGTAATATTTTGAAAATAATTTCAATGGGCCATTTAAGGATAACGCGGCCATTTCTGGTCCGATTTTAGAAAGGTAAATAGTTTTGGAATCCGCGTCTTATGCCGGTATAGGTACCAAGAACGACGAGAATGGTGTAATTTAAGGAAATTACGTGCACCAGCTCGGTACACCTTGGTATGCATTCTCTCTCAACGCTGACACGTGTTGTCAGGGATGCTCAGACGCGCACGCATGTATGTTACGAGATCTTACGGACTTAGTCGTTTCATAGAAACCTCTCTCATATGGCTTTATACATGCATACTATCCTAACCAGGGGTGGGGGGGGCGTGCTTGGAATGTACCCGGAACGGTCGTTCGGTACCCAGCCGATCCGACCTACACCACCCCCTCCTAGTTTGCCACCCGTGGCAAACGATATCGCTTCGCGGATCGAAAGTACAGCACGTGAGCACGCTGGGCGAGAATTATTGACTTCTTGAGTAAGCGTGTAGCCGAGAGGAGTAATAACGCGAGAGATGTGTAGTTTAATCACAGAAGAGCACATTTTGGAAGGGAGGCATACTTTTAGTTTTGATTTTTGGTCTTGTATTTATTTTGCCAGGCCCTTTCTTTTTTTTTGTTTTCATTTTGCCGTGTGTGCTCTTTTTATTATTTAATACCCTGATTTGGCTAAACAATAGCTCGCATGGGCGTTCTCTTGGCGATGGATAATTAAATTTCCGCAGAGAACGCCCAAGATCCAACGCACCTGAATTAAGATATATATATATTAAGAACAGATATAAAAATACAGTATATATATTTTATACATGTCACAGTGCATGTACAATATTAATTACGTATGCATACCGATTATATGAAGGTGTGCATACAGGGCGGCCCGTTTTGGTGGGTCTGCACAGATAGCTCTCGCCATCCCAAATCCGTCTCGTCATACTAACAAGAGAAGAAAAATTATAAGAAAATATATAATAATACAAGCTGGTTCATCAGGCAGCCCCAGCAATAGATGGGACGGCATGACGGTAATAAAGACATATTCCCTACGGTGTGTTGTGTACCTTCACTGCACTCGGTGTGCTTACAACACAGGAACCCGCAGCTATTATTTAGCTGAGACACAGCTAGGCAATAGTTTGCGTAGCTCTGTTGGATGACTATAGTCAGCCAAGGGACGGGGTTTGAAGAAACGTATTTCAAAAATAAAAATATAATAGTTCAATTTTCCGCACACCTAGTCACACATTCTGCTGCATCTACGACAATAATGGCCACAGACGTCTGCTGAAAAGTTGCCCCAGTGAGTTTGAGTTCCATGACTCGTACTTGACGGTCATGGCGGGTGGTCTTCTGGTGCATGTTAATAATGTTCTTGGCGCTCAAGTTTGATGAACTTGCGGATAAGTTAGCGGATGCACTAGTGGTGGTGGTGACGATGATGGGTGAAGTTCTGATGGTTGCTGGTTCCGAGGTTACTGTCATCACTGTGGTGGTGGCTGTGGTGGTTGTGGTGCTTTCTTGAGGTCGGCTGAATGATGCGGAGATGTTGCGTAATGGTGTCGCGCCAGTGGTTGCTAATATTTTCCTAATTTTTACAGCCTGAATAAGTCTACTCGCGGATGGTCTAGGAACTGCTCGAATCTCGGGTTGGTGGGCTATACGACGTTTCCCCGACTATGGTCTGTCTGGCGTGGTAGCTTTTCTGATGGCTGGATCTACTGGAATGATGGTGCTGCGCATGGATGTCAGAGTGCTGGTATGCGGTGCTGAAGTGGTGATGGTGGTTTCCCTGAGACTTATCTCCTCGTCGATAACTAAACTGAGAGGAGATATTGAACTGTCAGAAATGTCCTGTACCACTGGATCATTAATTGTCACAGGGGTTGTTATCACTACCGAAATTGGCTGTCCGATCACGGATGCGGATGTTGATGTGGTGATGAGTGTTGCTGGTGTGGTCACTGCAGGTGCTGTAGGTACGGGCGTTGCAGTTGGGGTCGATGCCGATGATTCAGGCGATGCCAGTGTGGTTTCTACGGTTGCTGCCGGTGCTGTGGTGATGGTTGCTGGAATGCTGGAGCTAGCTGGCTGTGTTGCAGATGCGGATGCTACATGCGGAAAGTCAGGTTGTCATCTTTTTGTACGAGTAGTTTTGACCATCTTGCCAGTCGGAATTACTACAATTGGGAGTCTATTTTCAAAACGGGGAGCGAGGCCATCTATGTCCTCATTCTGCTCACAAGACTTTAATGTCACAACCAATACACGATGCTTAAAAGATACCATGTGTGATACACCATACCGTGTGACAGAACATAAGTACTTGCAGTCCGCACAGTATGCTCTCTGAAGTAGATGATCGCGATTGACGTGAAGTTTCAAGTCCGAATTTCTGGAAAATGCACGGCTGTCCGTCATATGACATTGAAGTACACGGATATTTCTTGCCAATGTTAGCAGGTGCCGATTCTTCTGAGGTGTCGAACAACGTGAGGTCTTTCGCAAGCGACATACTATTCCCGCATAATGGTTAGATGCGGACCTGTACGTACCTAACTACACTTTCCTAGCTTCATAATACTTTCCTAGCCAATTATAATATGAAATAATAATAAGAAGAAAACAGCATAATTTGGTTTGCGATACAAAAATGGCCTAATGTCCGATCTTCCCTAGTGTCGAGTTTGGAGGAAAGATGAAATTTCAGTGCACGCTTTCCTACTTATAATACTTTTTCGTGACGTCACAGGAGGGTGGAGGACAACGCCCGAAAGTTTCCGAGTGAGTCGGTCATTCCACATATGCCATTATTTAACTTTCATTCTCCTGGAGTCCTATTATATATTCCCTATATATACCGAAGTCGCAGCACACATTGCTAGTCAGGACCTCCGCTACTGCGGATGCCTCTTGGTCCGACAAAGCGAATTCTTCTATCCACATCGTAAAATAATCTTGTAATACAAGGATGTACTTGTTTCCCTCATCCGTCGTATTCAAGGGTCACATCAATAGTCATTAACTCCCACAGTGCACCAACAATTTTAACTTGTAACGGTATGTAATGGCGCTGGCCAACAGCATGTCTTTGGCATGGGACACATTTGGCGACCCATGCCTTCACACTATCGCGTATCCTGATCCAGTGGAATCTCTGTATGATGTGATCTGCTGTATGCTCTATGGCCAAGTTTCCAGCGGTGTCGTGAAGCTGTTGAAGGATAATCACATGATAATGCTCAGGAATTATATCTGGTTATTAATGTAGAGGATGCCACCTTGCATATGACACTCTCCAAACCTTTATAGTAATATTTAGCCATTGCGGAAAGTGGGGTAACAGATTCCTTAGGAGGACGCACACCCTCCTGGATCCATGCCTATATTTTTCGTGTTTGCGTGTCTGTTGCTTGTTCGTGAGTGACTGTCACACTCTGCACACCGCAGCTCAGAGAACACAGGAAATGTCCGTGTTGTATGTGTCATGGTGGGGGACACTTCCTGTTCATCCTCGAGTCCGATTCTGCTCAAGGCATTGACATTTCCATGCAGCTTGCCGGGTCTATGAACAACATTGAAGTTAAAGGCCTGCAGGGATTCCTGCCACCTCGCTACCCGGCCTTCTCGATTTTTAAGGTTTCTGAGCCAGCGGAGTGAAGCGTGATCTGTAGTACGTAGGGTAAATGGGCGCCCATACCGAAAGTGTTTGTAATATTTGAAAAAATACACTGCAGCTAATAATTCCCTCTTAGTCTCGCATAACGTTTTTCTGTTTTCTTCAGAGTATGCAAACCATAACCCAGTACCTGCTCCATTTCGTCTTCTATGACCTGAGATAGACTTGCACCTAAAGCATAAGCATCATCATTATCTAAGATGAAATCAAGGTTAGGGTTAGGATGAGCAAGAATTGGTGCGGTTGTTAAATGTTCCTTCAGCGCCCTATAGGAACCTTCACACTCACTTGAGCACTCGAATGGTCGATCCTTTTCGGTGATTCAGAATAATGGCGATGCAATCTCGCTAAAGTGATGGGTGTATCGACGATAGTGCTGGCAGAGACCGAGGAAACTCAGGGTGTCAGTGACTGAAGTGGGCATTTGCCACTCTGCTACTGCTTTAGTTTAGGAATGTTGAGTAGCTACTCCATTGCCGGATATGACGTGTCCCAACAACTCGACGCTCTGTCTGAAAAGATGACACTTCTTGGGTATGAGCTTGAGATTGGCGGTATGGAACTACATTAAGACCTTGCCCAAGGCATGAGGTGATGGGTACGCGTCCTTGATGCTAAGATCATTAAGGCGGCGGTAGTCTATACAAAACCACAAAGCTCTGTCCTTTTTGCCTGCTAGTACTATGGGACTGGCCCAGGGGGGGGGGAATGCTGAAGGCTCTATGATGCCTGTCCGCAACGTGCCATTTACTTGTTGATGTGCCTCCGCCTTCTTGTGAATGGGAAGACATCGTACGGGTTGTCGAACGGGTCGTTGTTTCCGGTGTCGATGTGGTGTCGCACAAGATGAATTTCACCCCAGATCTGTGTCTCCAGCTGAGAAACCTTCGTGATACTTATATAATATTTTCCGTATGTTACGTTTGTGAGATTGTGCCAATCCAACTGTGGCATGCAAATATATGTCATGCAAATGTTCCATTAAATCATCAGAAGTTGTTGCTGGTGTACGTGCGGTAGGGGGTGCCTCCAGCGATTTCACATGCACCAGATGGCCACCACGAACTCCCGGTGCTAGTGTTATTGGGTCCGCTGTACCATTTAATACATGAAATGGTATACAATCCTTATTGGTGGTGTCCACGATCATCCGTGGACTGGCGTATTGTGAGGCGATCATGTAATCAGGGTCTGGTTCCAGCATAGCAGTGTGTGTGTGCGTGCGTGCGTGCGTGCGTGCGTGCGTGCGCGCGCGCGTGCGTGTGTGTGTGTTGTATTGCTTCCTAACTGTGGTGCAGTGGCCCATAAGATTTCCTCTTGTCCCGGCTCACCTGTGGCTGTAGATGCCAAAATCTCTGCACATGTATCGTACAGAGAAGATTCCGGTCAAAGGGGTATGCACTGAGGAAGTCAGAACCTGGCAGGGCATCGTTTTGAATAGAGGCAATGACAACTCGCTGTATGAATTGCATTTCCTCTATCTGTATTACGAGGTTTACCATACCAGCCACAGGAACATCGGCTCCGGTGGCTGTTTGTAAAAATATGTTTGTAGGCCTAAAGGGTGGCTTTTTATATAGTGGTATGCTCTCATACAAGTGCTACTTGAAAATGGTGATGGAAGCCCAAGTGCCCACGGTGGCACTGGTTGAAACACCACTAAACAGGCAAACCCACTTGTATATTACTTTGTGGCTTGCTTGCGGAAGAGTTTCCAATGACACTGCCTGCTTGTTGAAAATGGTGATGGAAGCCCAAGTGTCCACAGTGGCACTGGTTGAAACACCACTAAACAGGCAAGCACACTTGTATATTACTTCGCGGTGTGCTTGTGGAAGAGTTTCCAATGACACTGCCTGAGGAATTTCTTTTGGTGCAGTATCATCCTGTATGTAGTCCGTCTGTTTTTGAATGCCTTCTGCGATTGCTATTGGTGGCTGAGTGACCAAGGGACCAACCCGTCGTCGCCACTACTGTGATTGCTTAGGCGATGACGGGGCTGGGGGTAGCAATGGGTGTGTTGTTGATGCTGGTGTGGTGTACCGTAAATATGTGTAGACAGCAGTCTGGACAGGACTGGTGCAGTCACGGATAAGGGCTACTTGGGTTAGCCACTTCTGACAATGCATCATGGGATGTTTAGTGGATGTACAAAAGAAACAGTGACAGCACTGAGGTTTGCCGTTCTTAGGATGATGCCTCCTCTTGCGGATCCATGATGCCGAATGCTGACTGCAGTCCATGTAACTGTTCCTGCTGCTGGATGCAGTGGGTGATGCTGTCAGGACTTGTGAATTGCATACCACCAAGAGCACCGGTTGTTAAGTGCTTTGGCGGCGGGTCGTGGTGCTCGTATAAATGTTGTTTCAGTGGCGGTACTACAATGAACCACTGCCGTTTTACATAGGAAAGAAGGTTTGTGAGATACGGAGATTGCGGGGTCACAATCTCTCGCAGAGGGAGATGTCGATGTCGCAGATGCAGTGTGCATTGTTGGTACCGATGTATGTGAAGCTGGGTGTGTGTGATTGCGGAAGTATAATTTGTAGAGTTGGCGACCTGATATTGTTGTCTGGAGGCCGTAGTTGAGCCGGGTTGTGAGAGTGCCCGTTCTAGTTTAATGAGGGCTCAAGTTGCAGTGTACGTCGATCAGCGGTCAGAGTTATAGATAGAGGGCGATTTGGACATCACTCCCTCCAGTGGCCCGGCTGACCACATCCAAAACACATGTTTGGTGGCTGTGTGGGTGTTACCATATTTGTAGCTAGTCGTGTTGTCGACTGTGTCGCGGCGGTGATGCTAAGCATGGTGACTAAATTGGTGAGTATGGAGATCTGCTTAGTAATCTCTTCCAACCGATTGTGCATATTTTGTCTATTGTTATTGTTGTGCTGGTTCCCGCGTCCTGGGGCATTGTTGTACATCCCCCCCCCCCCGTCACCCCCGCCCCCCTCCCCCCGATGGGTCTGGCCACGCCCTCTTCCTCTAGGCGCATGATTTTGACTGGTGTGGTGTTCTGTTTGTGTGGTGTGCGGGTCGGTTGCTGATGTGGATGCGGATGCAGAAGTGTTGTCGGCGGTGATTAGGATGTTTGCATCATTTACTTCGTTAATTGGATGCAATTGGCGGCGATTTGCTTTCTCCCGCACCAAGAAATTCTCGATCTGGACCACAGTCGCCGTTAATGACTGAAGGCTACCATGTTCTATGAGAAATAACTTTTCCTTGAGGGCGGGCTCACCGCTCAATGCGTCGATGAAGGTATCTAGATAGGCGCATGTAACTAGTCGCCTAATACGACTTGCCAATTCTGCCAAGGTCTCCCCTGCTCGTCTACGCAAGTTTTTGAGCTGAAGATGACTTGTTTCACCAAGTGCTGTGCCCCCGAATCTTTCTGACAACGTGTTTTCCAGTTCCGTGTCTGTTGGCGTTGAGCCTGATCCCAAATTTGCCAGGACTTGAAGTACTTTTCCCGACAGTTTTGTGGCCAGATACTCTCCCATTTGCTGATCTGTCCACCAGTTTGTGCGGCTAATAATTTCGAATAAGCACTTGTAATTGGCCCAAACATTGTGCTCGCTGAATTCAGGAGAGAGAATGATCCGGCCATGGCCATGGTAGGGTACTATGGGCGCAAATCTGGGTGGTGGCGCTGGGGAGAATTGCGTGAATGTGGATGCTGCTCTGCGAGCCCATGATGGTGATTCCCGATGATGGTGTTGAGTGCGGTACATTGGTCCTGCCGAATACTGCCCTGATGCGGGTCCATAGACGGGTGTTGGTCTATAGACTGGTGGAGGTGTACTGTGCATATGATGTGGACATTCTATTGGTTGCTGTGACGGGTGTTCCTCATATGGAGGTGGTCCAGGAGACTGACGGGTGTGGTGCATGCCGTGTGATGTGGTTCTTCTGGAATATTCTTGAAAGGGAGGTTCCACATCTCGCGATTAGTATCAGGATATGGATGGATTGTAAGGCGATGACGTTCATATTGGAGGAGATGCGGGACATGGTGCATGAGGTGCAGCCCATTGGTCATCCCGTGATTACGCTGATGAACATAATGGTCGTCAAGAATTGGTATGCCACTGTAGGGGTCTTTGTCGTGGTCTACTGCGATCTGGCAAAAGTGTTGAGTGCCTATCGCAGATATCCGACAGTGTGATGTATTGAGTACCCACCTGCCAGGCATCGCGGAAGGTCCCATCGCTGATCGGCGAATACTCGTGCAGAAACGGTGATGGTTGTTCCATACCGGGGAAATTTCTGGCATAGTTGGTGAGTATGCATGCAGTTCTTCCGTCATATGATGCTGCTTCCATATCTAGGGAGTGCTGACTGTCTGATGAAGGAGACTGTAACGCGTCTGTGTTGAGTGTGGGCGTGGGTTCGCTTCTCGTTCGAGCCCCACATCGGGCGCCACTTGTAGCTTGCGGGGGTATGCACTGATCCGTTCTGCTGCTCCACTTTGCTACACCGCAACAAATTGTTGTCAAATCTTTATTTAGTGACAATTGTATTATCAGCTGATTATATTGACACCAATTTGACGGAAAGTGGTTGCTGCTATAGGCAGAAGCAGTTTTCACCATAGGAAATACACACAACTGGTATTGAACTATGATATGCACATCTATGCGCTCACCTTGAAAGCCAGCAGAAGAATGACTAGCACTAGCGTTACTAGAATGGTTTTATACGAACAATTGCGCACCGCCGAAGACAATAGTGTCTGAAATAATGGCGCCAGCAAATATCTATCTAAAATGGCGGCTACAGTTCTAGTTAGTTAGTTAGTGTCCATAAATTAACAAATAGTCATAAATTTAGCTAGGAATATGTATCTTTTAAGACTAGATGAGAACTTTAAGACACTTTTGAATAAGATTGGTTCTACTGGCGGGATCGTCTCTGAATTCGGCGGGCAGCATGTTCGTGGGGTTCCAATCACATATGCCAATTTTACGGTCTAAAACAGCTTTTCACAACAGGTTTCAAACATACATTTTTACGCATTCATTAAAAAACTATGGTTCTACAAGGGGAAACATATCCAAACTTGGATGGAAGCTTGTCCATGTAGTCCCGAACACATATGTTAATGTGGGGGTCTAAAAAGCAACAGCAACAGCTTTTAGCAACAGTTTAGAAAATAGACATGTTACGCATTCCTCAATAACTCTGGTTCTACTGGTGCAATCTTCCCCAACCTAGGAGGGAAACTTGTCCATGTGGTGCCGAACACGTCTGCCAATTTTGAGGCCAAAGGCTAAAACGCAACAGCAACAGCTTTCAGCAACACGGTTTTCAAAATAAACATTTTTGAAGCATTTTTTAATAACTCTAATGGAGTGAATTTTTCCGAATTCGGGCGGATGTATGTCTGTGGGTTCCTGAAGACGTATGCCAATTTTGCGGTAAAAACCTGTAACGCAACAACAACAGCCTTCAGCGATCTTGTCACAAAATAGATACTTCTGACCTTACGGCAAGCCGACTGAAAAATATATCAACGACGCGAATGTTGGACAAATCGTTAAGATTGTTTCTTAAGATTGATAACCATTTTGGAAAACCCTTCAATAACAAAGGCACTTGGCTTACTCACGTGAAATACTTAATAACAAATGCTCTACACAAACTTTCTTTACTCAGGTGTCTAAAATTTATTCTAGACGCGAAATGCCTTGAAATTATGTACAGAAGCGTTATTAGGCCGTCTCTAGAATACGCAGACGCTATCTTGTAACTCGATTGCAAACGAACATTTCTCAAGATCACTGCAGCGGCCGTTTTTTACCAAGTGGATCATTAAAGTGTTAAGTTGGCACAATATGGCTAAGGAATGATGACGTATGCTTTAACAATTCCCACACACACACACACACACACACCTTGCCCCCACCCCACCCCCTCTCACCATTAACTGGAGAAAATGCTCAATTCTCCTTATATCACCTTCGTGCGTATGAATTGTATATTATTTATAGATCAATTTAATAACTGTTTGTTGTTCTGGAACTAACTTGACTTGTGAATATGTTCAATTGAGTTTCTCTTTGTGCCTTTTACGAATTGTACCTCGTTTATAAATTAGCAATTTAGTGACTTCCGAATATTTTGAAACAAATTTGCCTGGAAAAATTCTCAAGTTACCTTCCCTTTGTGCCATTATTCAAGTGTACGATTTGAGTCACAAACTAATAGCTGTCGAATATTTCGATCTTTCTCCTTGTGCTACTTTCGAGTGTACGAATTGCATTTTGTCGATAAATCTATATTGAATATAATTATGTATATAAAATACACCGTCGTGAAATATAGTATCAACTGTAATACCTCATAGGCCTATACAAGGCCTTCGAGCGTTATAAAGTGAACTTGAACTTGAACTTGATTAGAGGACATCTAAAAAGACTCACTCGAAACAATCTGTGGAATGACACGTGGTGTTCGTACGGAAGACGTGTACGCAGAAACAGAAATAGAAACGATTCCCCATAGACGATAATCTCACAGATTAGCTATGCTATGCAAAATTATCAACGGGGTGACGTGTGGAGCTCTGAGTAATCACCTTCCCTCATTATCTGAGGCACGAAATCCCTACAACATTCATCACGCAAATCTATTCATTCCATATCGTTGCCGTACAGACTTTCGCGGATACTTTTTCCCAGCAGCAGTCCGCGTATGGAATACTATCCCTGCACCGACCACGTGTTCCGCCACTCTCATAGAATTCAAGAGCAAATTTAAAGCCATGCCGCACATACGACCACCTCCCTGGTATTATGTTGGCCAAGGATTTTCTAATGTAATTTTATGTAGGCTTCGTAATGGTTGTAGTAATTTAAATCGGCATCTGTTTGACAACTTTTTGTCAGACTCTGCTAGCTGCCCATGTGGACACAGTTATGAATCCACAAATCACTACATCCTCCATTGCCCTCTCTTTAACGAGTAAATAGTCTCTCTCCAAAATCAGCTTGTCCTTCTATACGGCATCAACAATGTCGGCATGGGAAAAAATAGTATGATATACATGTAACACCGTATGCCAATATATAGTCAATACCAACCGCTTCAAGTAACTTCCTATTTCTGAAATTCGCAACCATAAGTGGTAAATGCAGACAGCACAACATGCGCACTCGTGGAGGACACAGCATTAACAGCACCTCACCACCTTACTGTCTCTCTTTCCCTAACTCCCCCACTATTGTCCCCATCCACTCTCTCACCCCACCGGCTCCCCCCCCCCTCTCATATCAGGCATATCACGCGCGTACGTACACATCCACCCACACATACGCAAGCGTGCGAACTAGCTAGTAAAATTGTAATCATGCGGTGCTTGATATAGATTATCAATTGCTTAGTTATACATACGTTACTTCTATTTAAATATGTGTTATTTTACCCCATGTTGATATAATTATTGCATAGCATGTGTATGTGTATGTGAGAAACGTGTATAAGACGTATGTCTTACTGTGCTTCCATTGAACAAAATAAATTATCCTTACACCAACATTTTCCCTTCACAGGTTGGACAGGGTTCTGGTGCAATACACCGTGTCCTCCCGCTTATACAGGTAGGGTATACATGATGGCTGTCCTAATGCTCAAGGGATTATGACAATGGGCCTTTCCAGTTTTAGCTATGCCCCACCCACCACTAGCTAAGCTCCACCCACACTTCGTCCTGTTGTGATTGATCGATCCCAGAATGTCCTGACTATCAATTTCCTGAAAACTATACAGTTAAGTAGTTGAATGGTGACAAAATATTTAACAGGCTATTTATTGAATTGTAAAGACAGACAATTCGTACAACAGCACATAGTCCGTCTTCAAATATGCGTTCGTGACGTACGTCATCCATGACGTAATAATGGCGGCATTGATTGTGATGTCATTCTATATATCACTTATATACAGTTGAAAGGTCCATTGTCACGCACGATGGTGATTGTCGTTGTGATGGTGGTTGTGATGCTATATTAGCAGCACAAAAATGATTTAAATGATTTGATTGTTTGCATTCATATTTAAATTTTGGAATACTTTTACTAATTGTATGCACCATTAGATATATTAAAATTATTGAATGATAAACATCAATTATTTCAGGCCCTAATTGTTCATTGTATGCGGCGTGTAACCCGAATCCTTGTCAAAACAACGGGATTTGCTATCCTGATGGTCTAAACTTTGAATGTGACTGCGTTGCTACTGGTTTCGAAGGTAAAAGGCGCCGCATGGATGTAGATAGATGTAGCATAAAAGCCCAGATTTATAACTGGAACGTACCTGGTTCAAACATATATTGCTAAATTTAATCAAAATGAAATCAACCCTACATGCCCACGTTGTCATCTCGAACCCGAGAACTATTCTCATATACCGTTAAAGTACAATGTACTGCTCTCACACAGGCAGATTAATCGCTTAGAGCGCCAAACATTAATTTGATCCAAACTCAACTATCAGAGCTCGATTAACACCTTTAAATACATTATTCCAAATGATTCAGAGCTGTGCAATGAAATAGAATCAATCCCGATGAGATTATGTTACAGCGTCTGCTGCGGCGAGTCTAAGTAGAAGCAGCAGAAATATTTAAAAAAAACATTAGCACGAAAGACAGTTCGGTACCGAAGTATATATACAATTTCTTGGTCCTGGTGTTCTGCATATGCATGATATACACATTCACATGTACATTTCCTGTACTCTTTCCACTATTGATCATTTTTACTGATGTATGATATGTTTTTCATCAATCAGTCATGTGCATAATCATTTTAATCGTGTTCCTGTACAGTTAAGAAGTTATTAGCTGTTACCCCATTGCTGTTTTGGTGCTCCAACCAAGTGAAGGGATATACAAATACAGAACAGAATACTGCGCCGATGGGACGCAACGGTGGGATAGGTTGTTTCATCGATGACGCATCGGCGGGGTCCGCTTCCGATATAGTGACATGACACGAAAACGAGTAGATTTGGGAAAAACTACTCATCGACTATTTTCAAACACGCCTGAAATAATTTTCTGTCGTTAACATGTCCAAGCGGTGGCAATTCTAAAGACCAATCACAATTGCTAATCGAATACCATGCCTTGTGTAAACAAATATCCACGTACGAAGCTGCCCTTCGTCGTCGTCGTTGTCGTCTGACAATGGCGTTGAGGGTTAAAGTTCACCTGTTTCGTAACTGAAATCTTGCTATGTCAAATTCAAGATAAGCATGCACGAAAGCTGGTGAATATTTTGAAACTAATTTGACTAGAAGAACAACAACTGTGAGAAAATACTAAATAGACTAAACCGGTTCAAGAGTGCATTACGGATAGTGTAAAGAATCTAATTGCAAAGCTTTGCCTGTAGAAGTTAATCAGTTAAATTCAGAAGATTGCATTTATTATTATTATTATTATTATTATTATTATTATTATTATTAAACACAATATGTTGTGTGGCGTTTGTTTCAGGTGTGACATGTGACACTCCGGAAGCTTGAATTCAAACAGTTCTGGTCTACACTCATGGATCTGGAACATTCGATCTTAACATTAAAAATGGCGAAAATAAAAATATATTTATATAAAAGATATTCAGCTGTTAGCTTTGTTATTTCAAGTTTTTTCAAGTTTAGTTTATTGAAGTACTCCCAGGTCACAATGTGACATAAGGGGATTACAAAATAGTAGTTAATTTTTACACGTCTGAGTGAGATTTACCATTAATAGATATTATTATTATTATTATTATTATTATTATTATTATTATTATTATTATTATTATTATTATTATTATTATTATTATTATTTAAGTTAAGTTAAGTTAAGTTATTTTCAGAACGCCGGCATAATGCCTCTATGTTCTGCTCCCATTTCGAACTTGGTATTAAAAATCATCATATCTGTGCAATTTGACAGATTGACAACAATAACACCAACCCGGTAAATGTAGAAAACCGGAACAATAGTAAATTATATACATATATACAGCTACTGTATGAATATATACATATAATAATATTTTTATATTTTTTATTTTAATTATTGTACACAGGTTCCCATAGTAATTAGTATACGTTATAGACACACAATGTCTTTTAAATTTTATGAAACTACGCACTATAAATTGATTGGCGCAAAGTCGCACCCAATCCTAATATTATTACATTTATGTATCGATATCTATGCACTGTGGTTGATTGGCGCAAAAACGCACCCAATCCTAATATTATTATATCTACATGTATCCACATCTACGCACAATGATTGATTGTCGCGAAAACGCACCCAATCCTAATATAACAATATATCTATATATCCACATCTGTACTATATGGTTGATTGGCGCAAAAATGCACCCAATCCCAATATTATTATATATACATATAACTACTATAATTGATTGGTTCAAATCGCACCCAATCTTGATATTATCACAGGGTATATTTACATGTAATTCTCTGCCATTGTAGATTGGCTCAAAAACGCACCCAATACTATTGTTATAATATTTACACTAATATATTGATAGCTGATTGGCGCAAGAATGCACCCAATCTTAATTTCATTTTGTTTTTATGTAACCATGCACTATAATTGATTGGCGCAAAATTGCACCAAATCTTAATACTAATTATATAACTATATGGTTGATTGGTGCGAAATCACACCCAATCCTAATATTAAAATAACTAACTACCCCCTATGTAATTGATACTAATATGTCAATATCTGAAACGAATATTCCAAGTTGTGGTCAAACATCATTTCCAAGCTTATTGTTATCATCAGTGCTATAATATGAACATTATTGGTGTAGACATTCTTGTTATCAACATCTGTGACAGCATTATCGACGAAGACAATACAAACACATTACACATTACACATTATTAATATAAACATTATTGCACAATATTTGTATAACCAATTTTAAAGTTAACCAAATTTAACAAGCATTTTATAGACATTAATTGTCGCATTATTGATGTAAACATTGTATATAATAACCATTATTGGTAGCAAGGCTATTGATTAGCCAGTGGTAGTAGTAGTAGTAGTAGTAGTAGTAGTAGTAGTAGTAGTAGTAGTAGTAGTAGTAGTAGTAGTAGTAGTAGTAGTGATATTTGTGTTTGAAATATTACAATATGATAGTAAAATAATAATCTCCGTTATGCAAATTGTTTAATAATTTTCCGTATAAAGCCGCCCAATTTTATTAGGACCGATAAGCTTGTGTTCGAGAGCAGTTGTCCGAATTTGTAGTGATTTGGGCGGTTATGATAATATTTTAGAAGAAATATTTTCCTTTCATCACAGAAAATGTCACATAACAATAGGTGATGATACTCATCCACAATATCTTGTTTGTCGCATAGGCTACATGTTCTTTCTTCCCTGTCTACGCCCTCCCACCTTCCCTTTTCTATAGGTAGCTTATGATTACTAGTTCGAAATTTGGCTAAAGTTCCTCTGTTTAATTTATTTAGCTTTCTGAGATAAGGCTCTAAATTTAGTTCAGTTTTGAATATACTATATATTTTGCCCTTAGGCAAGGTGGTAATTTGCCCTGACCAAGTGTGTATGTACTGATCCTTAAGTACTTGTTTCAAATATCGTGTATTAGAATTTGTTATGGTCTGCGTTTCCCAGAGGTGAGCCATTCCCACATTTTCAAGTATACATTTAACTGTGGTCAGACATTTGTATTCTGTATTGTTTTTGTTAAAGTCATTGTAGATATACTTGTATAGTAAAGATGGTAGCTTTGTTTCTTTGCCGTTCAGGAGCTTTCCCCAAAAATTAATTAATTTATATTTTATAGTAATTTCTAATTGGATTTGTCCTAGCTCTCCATATACCATATAACTAGGCGTTGTTTCTGCAATATTTAATATCCGCTTATAGAACTGTACCTGAATTTCTTCTATCACCCAGATTTCACATCCATAAGTAAGTAAATAATTTTAGTTGGCACGTTAAAGGTAATTCAATATTTCTATTCGCCTGTATAGTGAGTAGAGGGTTTTATTAACTTGTTGACTTAAGTGTTTCATCGCCTTGAGGTATCTACCATTGTGGAAAAAATGTCCTAAATATTTGTACGTGTCAGTTATTTCGATTTGTTCACCTTCAATGCTAAAATTTAGCCCTTTCCACCACCGTTTATTGCTATCAAAAATTAGTATTTTTGCTTTTTTCTTTATTTATCCGAAGGGTCCATACTCGGCAGTAGGTCACATATGCGTTCAGTATTGACTGCAGGTCTGTAGGGCTCTCGGCGAAAAGAACAGTGTCATCTGCATATAATAGCGCTAACAGTGTGATATAGAGGTCGATGTTTTCTGTCAGAGCCAGTCCACTGCAACCCGAGCTTTCCAGGAATGTATGCGCGCGCGTGCGCGCGCGCGTGCGTGCGTGCGTGCGTGCGTGCGTGCGTGCGTGCGTGCGTGCGTGCGTGCGTGCGTGCGTGCGTGCGTGCGTGCGTGCGTGCGTGCGTGCGTGCGTGCGTGCTTGCCTGCTTGCCTGCTTGCCTGCATGCCTGCACGCGCGCGTGCGTGCGTGCGTGCATCATGTTAATTTTATGCTAACGGGATATTCATACCAACAGCAGTTGCTACAGGACGCCAACCTGATACCAGAAACAACTGACATTCTAAAGATTACTGTTCTAGAGCAGTTTTTGGATAACATTTGATAACCTTTATTTTCACGAGCTTTGAAGATGTTAGATGGATTCTGAGCACTTTGTTAACTTTTGGCACGAAATGACCATAATACTTATGCACAGAATGATACGCCTTTAGGTGTAGCATTGCCAAATACGTTGACACTCTTTGAAATAAATATGCCTAAAGGTAAGATTGCGTAGCTTATGTTGTATTTTTGAATGGATAGTATAGGGATAATGGTGAGAGGTTTTAATTAGGTTTGTTGATAACTTTTGTTAATGTGTATAGGGAGACTTTGTGTGATGGGGAATCAAATGAATAATTCAACAAATAATTTCTCTTATTGCATACGCAGATGGACACCCTTTTTGATCGCTAGTCTGGGGCTTTTCCAGGTATCACCTATATGGATGCTGGTTTTGTCTCTGGTGTTTTTTTCCACCAGCTTCATGAAGTATACACTGATTTCCTAATAAAAAATAAATAAAGTCAATATGTTGCCAATTTATCAGCAGACTACCTTGGCCATTAAAATAGATTTTCCAATGCCAATATTGTCGCGAACAGCGAACTTGTGATTTCAGGAACTTAACATGGCTACAACCACGCTGCTGATATGACATTTGACGCCCCCCCCCCACCCCCGCGCCCTCCCACCCCACCCCTGGGGGTAACGGTGTATTGCCACCAGCTTGGATCTAATCTAAGATGCTGTTTACGTGCATGCCCCCCCCACCCTCTCCCCGGTCGTCTTGGATCCAAGAGTAAAACCGTGACATAGTATCACTATACACCAATACTAATTCATCAAAGACATCCTATTCTTACACTAGACGCACTTTTTCAGCTTCATGACGGAGTTATAATATGTCATTTATACTCGTTATGATTGCGATGTCAGCCTGTATGTGATGGAATGGATGGATCAAATCTGTCATTCAAGTATATGGCGTTATAATCTATTACGTCATCAGTATGTTGACGTCACAATCAAAATGGACAATGAATGACGTAAATAGCTCCGAGGATTTAAAAGTCCATCAAGTGTACGAATTGTATGTCTTTGACGGGTTTACCTATTTAGTAAAGGTTATGCTCGCAATAACACCCAGTCAAAGTCAAATTAGTTTCGAAATATTCAACAGCTTACTTGTATAGTTATTATGAAATTGGGATTCTGTGAATTCAGGGATCAAGTATATACACCGATCTCAACACGCGCAAAGCGTGTGTGGAGCTTAACTAAGAATGGACAGGACATAGCTAGAAATCATTCTCGTCCGAATTTGTATAATTATTTCTAATGATATCTATTAGTATATGTGAATGAATGCTCAACATGTAGCATAAATACTCGACGGGACCTAATCTAACCAGTATCATTTCTGCGGCCAGTCACTAAAACGAGACGGTCTTGTAAACTGGCAAAGCAGGTCCACATTTGACAAACGTAAGCGGTCTCAGTATTTTACACACTTTTTATTTTACCTGTAATGGCCCATGTACCCAAAGATTAAGATAAAATAAGACAGAGAGAGAGGGAGATGGAGAGTGGGAGGGGTGAGAAAGGGACGGAGTGGGGGAGGGGTGAGGAGAGGGGTAGAGAGAGAGAGAGAGAGAGAGAGAGAGAGAGAGAGAGAGAGAGAGAGAGAGAGAGAGAGAGAGAGAGAGAGAGAGAGCGGATGGGAGGGAATGGGGGGAGAAGGGGAGCAGAAGGTTTGAGGTGAGTGGGAGAGAGAGGGAGGAAGCGAGGTAGTGGGAGCGGGGGAATGGAGAGGGAGAGGAGGGGGCGGAGTGGGTTGATGGAGGGAGAAGAGAGAGAGAGAGAGAGAGAGAGAGAGAGAGAGAGAGAGAGAGAGGAGAGAGAGCGGGAGAGGGAGGGAGGGAGGGAGAGAGGGAGGGAGAGTGGGAGGAGGAGGAGGAGAGGGAGAGAGAGAGAGAGAGAGAGAATGTGAGAGAGCGAGAGAGAGAGAGAGAGAGAGAATGTGAGAGAGAGAGCGAGAGAGAGAGAGAGAGAGAGAGAGAGAGAGAGAGAGAGAGAGAGAGAATGAGATGGAGGGAGGGAAGGAGATTGACGATGCATAGTCTGATTTCCAAGGAAAATGTTAGTGTATGAGATTTGTGTCTAAAATCTGATAATTAAAATACAGCTGTAAGCAATTTACAATTTTAACCCTCACAGACGAGAAACGACATATTATTATTATGTAAAGAATAATCTGCTGAATCTTTTGAAACAAATTTGACTGGGGACATTGCTGATTATGGCAGCAACCTGTTCCAGTCAAATTAGTTTCAAGATATTCAACAGCTTTCATCTATATAATATGTCTTGAAATTGTGACCCTGGAATTCCAAGGGCTAATTGGCTGTTTATATGTGTATAAGGCCACACTCGTACTAGATAGTTAATCCGAGGTAATGGCGTACTTCAATATGGCGTCACTTCTTATTCACTCTCTTGTGCCACAATGAACATTAATGTGTATTCAATAACTACTGTCATCCATTGCTATCCACTATGTGAGAATATCTAGATTATGCACTCAACTTCACTCAAAAGTGAATGACCTCGAATTTGATCAAGAAAACCTTAATTTTCTCAAAGAAAATGTCCATTTGCAGACCAAGAGAAGATTGTTTTTGGAACTTTACCACTGGAACGACTGTCTCGGTTCCAGTCATTCCAGTGATAAATTCCAAAAAATAGTCCTCTCTTGGTCTGCAAGTGGACGTTTCTCAAGGCCAGGGCAGAAGCCGTCAAAGCAGGTCTACATTTGGCAAACGTAAGATGTCTCAGTACTGTACACAACTTTTATTTGACGTGTGATGTCAACGTAATACCACATTGAGTGTGACCACTATGTTTGCGTCACGTAACATTTCTGATAAAATAACGTCATAAACCACGGTGACATAAACCTTTATGATTTGAAAAATAGGCTGGAGAGACCAATACGACTTTTAGACAGCGTCCAATAAGACCTTTAGAGTCTAATAACACTTTTTTAGTTGGACGGGGTAGGTGGCAGAAATGCAGCCATTTCATTGGCTAATATATATCAGCTATATAGTAACTTCAGTTATTGGATATCTACGAAGATGCATTTTAGACAATTTCAGATCCATAGAACACCCACACGATCCCTTTATTCAATTAGATGGTTTCACCTGCTGAATATGCACGATTACCAAATGTGCAGCGCGAATCATAACAAGCATTGATGTACATGCGTTTCTCCATGCTAAACACATGTTGTGATGGGAAGAAAATGCTCAACCACAAATAAACCTGGACTGATAAACTCTACTTCAACCATGAGCTTGCTTTCGCATACGCATAAAGATGGCTAGATAGAAGGTAGATGTTTGGAAGGGAGCCCATGTGCCAGAAATCAGACAGCCATGTACCAACTTAGGCTAATAAATGCTTTACAATAGGCTGTTTAGTGATGAAATGGTGTTGGTCTTTTAGTATGACAATAACATAGCGCTTGTGCCTGGTATCCTGTCGTATATAAGCATAGATGAAGGTTAATCCAGTGCTGTACGTTTTCCCTGTAGTGCTATCAAGTTTTGGGAATAAAACACTTTCCGACCAGCATCGTAAAATACAAGGACGTTAAGCTCTCAGTTCACGCAGACGTCAATGGCAGCAAGTGCTGGCTAGAATCCAAGAGCCGTCAATTAGGATTTTGTCGGCGGTTCTCCACTGCTTCAATGTGTATCTCTACTTCTTAGGACTACTTAGGATATTTCTGAGGACTCAGGCTGCTGTTCATCTTCTATGTCCGCATCTTCTTCCATTAAACATGTTCCATGTTCCTGTCTTCCTGGCATCCGATATTTGGACGTGAACTCAAATTTAGTGGCTTGTTGCTCCAAAAATGTATCCAAGACCACTTCAAAGGCGAAGACAGATTTACAGTTTAGTATGGCGCCAGGCAAGCTATTCCACATATCTACCACTCTATTTGTGAACATACATTTCCTAATGCCCTTTTGACTGTGGTGGTTGGCCAGTTTCAAGCTATGGCCTCTTGTGCCTCTACTCTCTGCCAATACCAGCAGCCCCTCAGAAGCTTCAGGACCATATATCTCATGGGTGAGTTTAGAGACCTCAATCATGTCTCCTCTCATCCTTCTGTACCGCATTGTGGGCATTTTCAGTCTCCTCAGCCTATCTATATAGCTCATGTTGCTTAATGCTGGAACTTGTTTGGATGCTCGTCGTAGTAAATTTTCTATTAGGACTACATCCTTTTTCAGATGAGGGCTCCACACACATATTGCATACCCTAGGTGAGGTCTGACCAGGGCCTGGAACAGCTGCTTAAACATTTCCTAACTAAGTAAGTAAATGTTCTTCTAATTAGCACCATAACGCTGTTCGCCTTGTTAACTTGGGCTCGAATGTGGCTTGAGAAGGCTAGGTTCGTGTCTACTGTGACCCCAATGTCCTTTTCCTGTTGTGTATTCTCAAGATTCACTAGTGTCCCATCTTGCTTGTAGAGGTGGTAGCTCTTCTCATCTGGATGCTTTCCTCCCTTGCTCTCTACCGTCAGTGCTTTGCATTTGTTTGGGTGGACTCTCAGTAGCTATGTGTCTGACCACTCCTGAAGGGAGTCCAGATCCGCTTGCAACTCAATTCCATCTTCCTTGCATCTGATTTGCTTGTAGATCTTTGTATCATCTGCGGAGAGATAATATGTAGATCTTACAGCGTCAGAAAGATCATTAATGTATATCACAAACAGGATAGGCTCTAATACACTGGCTTGTGGGATTCCACTTGCTACTGGGAAACAGGTCCGTTGACCACGACACATTGCTTTCTGTTTGAAAGAAAGTCCTGGACCCATAGTATTATACGTTCGCTTAGACAATATTTTTGCAGCTTGCTGATGAGTCGCCTATGTGGGACGGTATCGAAGGCCTTCATAAAGTCCATATATATGGCATCTATTTGTCCTGCTTTATCCACCACCTTTGCCCGTTCATCCAGTATATTTAGTAGTTGCAGTGCTGTTGATCTTTCTTCCATGAAACCAAATTTTCTTTTGCTGAAGAATTTGTTTCTCTTCATATGTTCTATTATTTCTGACCACACTAGCTTTTCCATTAATTTACACAATACACTTGTCAGGCCTACTGGTCACGGGCATGCACAATCTCTCTTTCAGCTCTGCTAATGCTTTGGGATGTACTCTATCTGGACCAGGTGATTTGGGGTTGTCTATTCCGTTTATTATATTCAGCGCATCATCCTGGGTGAATGTTTTGTCTTGGAATTCAAATCCTGGTTTTAGTTCCTGGGACTCTGGCACTGGCACTGGACCATCTGGTTCGCACGTAAAACGCTAGTGAAAAAGTCTGCCAGTACATTAGCCTTATCTATATCTTCACTAGCAATCTGAGTTGTCCCATCTTTCTGAACCTTTAGTTCTAAGATGCCACTTTTTACTTTCCTCTTTGAGTTTACATATTTCCAACATTTCTTGGGGTTAGCTTTGGCATTCCTTTTCATTATCTCGCTTAGATTTACGTATTAGCCCTTTAACTTAGTTCCTCACTCTAGCATACTCTCTATGCTTCTCTTCATCTCTTGTTTCCAGGAATCTTCGTCAACATCGGTGCTTCTTTTTTATTTAATCCTAGTCTCTTCATTAACTTGCATTTGTCGATATTTTGATGCTTTACTGTTTCCACATTTGATCTTTGGGATATGCTTTTCCTTAGCAGTGAGAAACGTTTCAAGGAATGTGTCCAGTACTGTGTTTGGATCATCTGCTTCTAATAATCTTTCCCAATCCAGCTCTAGGTCTGCATTCATATCCTCATAGGTGCCTTTGAAAAAAGTCCACCTCTCTGTATTATTGCATCTTTGCTGACTCCCAATGGACATTGATATTCGATTTCTTCTACTAATTCATCATTTGTAAGGATACGATCCAATATACTTGGTTCATTGTTCCATCTACACCTCGTGTAATCCTTGCCATTCTGGTATAGATAGCAATCCCTTACACATTCAATGAATGATTTCCCATCCGAGTCGCTTTTTACCGACCAGTCTTGCCAATTTATATTTGGATAATTGAAATCCACTGCAATCATGATGTGTTTGAACTTCTTATTTGTATTCGATATATTTCTGAGCATTTTCTTCAAATCCTCCACATTTTCCGAAGTACTGCTGAGGCTCTTATATATACATTCCACCAGTAAATTATCATTCCCCGGTAGTCCAATCTTGACTCAGATAGCTTCTTGGAAGTTTCCATCAACTCTGTATTCGACCCCGTGTAGGGATTCATTTATAACCAATGCAGCTCATCTGCCTTTTGATGTTTCCCAATCATTGACAAACAAGTCATATCCATCTATTTGCAATTCTGGTTTGGTTGGCAGATAGCTGCAATTCTTTGGACATACTTCTGTTATTCTAATTATATATGTTATTTCTACTGCGGGGCACATAATTAAAAATAGATTAATCATTTCAAACCTGTTGTTCGAGTTCTGTTGTGTCAATTTATCTCTGCAAATCTTAGAAAATGCTACTCACCAGGCCAGATGCAATCAAGATAAGCTACGACTAGTGGGACTACTGCTTGCAGACACCAAGCTTAGAGCACGAGTCAAGTCAGTTAAGTCTGTATAGTTTGAGACATCAATCGGCTCCCCACAGCAAGATGGTCTATCTCCGGTACTTTTCACCTGTTACCTTGCTGCTGCATTGAAATCCATGCGACCAAACCCGCCAGTGTCAACACTGGGTATGGCGCTAGAGATGGAATATGCTGATGTGGAATTCATAGATGGGGAAAAGAAACCCTTGACGAATTTCTCCCGATAGCTGCAAGCAAACTGAAAATTAAAAATATCTTTATGAATGAATCCAAAACAGAATTCGCCCACAAATATACCTATCTACAAAGCATGAAACTAAAGAAAATAACAACCCACTTCGTGGCGGTGAACCATGGAAGAAAAGTAAAATCCCGGGCTCATTGTTTTGCAGTACTGCTGGCATTGCTGCCCGCTGCGTTCTGGGGAACAATGCCTCGCCAGTCCTTGGAAGCTATGGATTCGTAGATCAAAGATGCCCTTGATTAAATGTCTACGTTTGTACAATGCAACCTGCGTATCCTTGATGCTGCATAACTGTAACAGCTGGGCAGCTCCAAATACAGCTCTAGACAAGCTCGATGCCTGCCACCGCAAATACCTACGCACCATCACTGGAAACCGATGGCCAGACAGCATAATGTCCAACAATGTACAATACAAGATGCGCCGCTGTCTGTAAAAGTCGCTCAGTGAAGATGGCCCATGTTTGGCCATGTGCTAAGGATGCCAGAAGAGACATCAGCACAGAGAGCCTTTGAATACGCCCTACTCGGAGCCAACAAATACAAAGCCAGGAGAGGGCACCATTGCAAAAATCTACTAAGCGTGCTATGACGTGACCTCAAGAAAGCAGGACTCGTTAGACTCAAGTCAAGAATGGACCTGAGGTAGCTGGGGATTTCGTCTGAGGACAAGACACAGTGGGCAAAAGCGACGAAGGACTGAATGTAGCTGTAGGATGTTTCTACTATTACTACAGTCGCAGAATACAGTATTCATACATACTCCTTTCCATGAATTCGTAGATCTTAATTATATTAATATATTATCTAAGATGGTAAACGAAGGACTCGCACCCAATCTGGAAAAAAGGTTGTTAATCCTTTGTTGTTCTAGATGGCAACAACTTTATGAGCACAATTGATTGACTGAAAAATTAAGGCTGGCATATAATCATCGCTTCGAATTAGCCGTTTCACCTTCGTTGAACACCATCTAGTATTTCCTGTGATCCTACTCCCATAGCTTTCAGTATATTGACATTGTTTCAAGGGCACTATCTTTGGCAATCAGAAATCAACTAATTTCATTTCAGCATCTTGCAGATTAAGTTTCCATTCCAAATATTTTACATATGTCTGATCATTGAGTGAAAATAATTATGTGCCACACCTTCAGGATCGGGAATAATTAAGAATAATTATGTCGTGCTAAATATAAATTTATTTGATCATCTATCTTTAGGACAACAATGATGGCACCGTTTGGAATGGACTTTTCCAGTTTGAGCTATGCCCTGCCCATCTCTCTGTACGCTCCGCCCACACCACGCTTGTGTCGTGAGCGATCGATCTCTGCACTCCATGACTATCAATGTCCAGAAAACTATGCCGGTACGCGTCCAGCCAAATTAGTTTCAAAATATTCAACAGCGTGGTTATTAAAAAGCAAAGACATATAATTTGTACACCGTGTCGGGCTATTAAGCGCTAAAGACGGGCTATTTCGAATCATTCAATCCACTTAGTTGATTATGACGTCATATGATGGATAGATAAACTCTAAAGCTGAAATGGAAAGTTAGCATTAGCTATGCACAATTAAAAGTAAGTAAAGGAATCTTATTGTCAATAACAACTACAATAAGCAACCTCAAGGCTAAATAGATGACGAAACTATATATTGGTACACACGAGCATGAAGAGAAAACATGATTTGTCGTCAATACTTTAACCTATTAACCACTTAAGCACAATATATCAATTTCAAAACTACAATACAAGAATGCTGTTGGATATTTCAAAGCTAGTATGCATGGGAGCCGTTGCTGCTATAGGTATCGACAGCTCCCAGTCAATCTTGTTTCAAAATATTCAGCGGAGTATTCCTTACATCATAAAGAAATTACCATTTCTGTTCTGTAGTGGTTAAAGTTAGACGTATACATGTCGTTTCCTTATCAGGTACACCATCACGATTCCAAGACACGAAACGTGTCACTATTGTCTATACAATATACCACAATATGACAAGGTGTTTAACCATACATCAGTACATCTTATTAAACACTACGAGTGCTTTTTAAGATGTTGTCGTTGACTTTGACAGGTTTAGTTACCTGTATTATCTTACAGGTAAGATCTTACTAAAGTTACTGAATGTCAAAAATTTGCTACTGTTGTTTCTGGTATACAGAAGAGGAATTCAAGTATTTATAAATCGTTCTATGCTCTCTCTATTATATATTATCCGTGATTTGCCCATTCGTTTCGCCGCATGTGTTAGACGGATTCATTTCTAGCTACGCCCCGCCCATTTCTTACTAAGTTCCACCAACTGTGTACGCGCATTTGGGATCCAAACTATATGTGTTTTATTTTCGACAAGTCCACTTTTCCGTTTACAAATGAAATGTATGGGGACCTGTCAGTTTGGATATTTGAAGTGTTACTACGTCTAGGGATTTTATAGGATCGCAATCCCATATGAGTAAGAAATTACCATAGGGTCCCAAAGATGTATGTTGATTTAGTTTCAAAGGTCAAAAGTCAAGGTTACCCCTTAGGGTACATGATACCAGTTTTCATTTTTCTAAAAGAAAAAAATCAACTCCCCTTGAACTGAGATGTTCAGTGGGTATATTAGAAGTGGCCCATGCCACTCGATATGATCAAGACCACTTACCCATTAGGGTCCTGGTAACCCATTTAAGGAAAATGTTTGAAGTGCGCATACGGCTACAATTTTGGTCCAATATTGTTAAACTCGGCTTGGTTTTCCGGTCAAATGTCAAAGTAACCTCCTAGCGCTAAGGTTATTCCTTAGTAGTCAAAGCAACCGGGGTTCGTTTTGGTAGAAATTAAATCACCTCGATAAGATAAGATCAAGAGACAGAAGATATTTCATACCGCGCGCAATAACAAGGTTACCGTTTTCGGGCTATGGCACAATTAAATGGCATTAGATTTACCATTTTTCGTTGTTGACAGACATAAACCTAATAAAGCACGAGTAATTATCACATCAGATGCTACGTTAACACATAGTGCGCTCCAGGCACACCGTATGGGAGGAAAATTGCCAGTTTCTTTGGAAATGAACTTGCATGGAACAGGTGAAAGCCGAAGTCTTTTTTGTCCAATTGGCTCTGAATTTGTTCAACCTTTATGACTTATATAACTTGATTTGATCTCAAAGGATGAATCCTGTTTCAGCTATGTCACGCCAGTGTTTAGCTAAGCTCCACCGACACTTCGCTTGTGCTGAGATCGATAGATCCCTGAACCCCATAGCTATCAATTTCCAGAAAGCTATGCAGCTAAGCTGTCGAATGAATATGGCAGCAACAGCGTTCACTCAAATTATTTTCAAAATATTCAGCAGCATGTTTATTAAATAGTAAAGACATACAATTCGTACAACAGCACTTAGTCCGTCATCAATTAAGCGTTCGTGATGAACCTGGCTACGTCCTTAATGACGTAATTGATTATGACGTCATCCTTCACGTCACGTAGTTGATTGTAGCGTCATACGATTGATGTATAATCTGGAATACTCCATTTCAAAGTGGATATATCCAATAGTATTCGAGATATCCGCTTTTCCTTGACGAAGTTTTACTCGTATGGTAAATATGGTAGCAATATTTGAATTGGGGTTTCCCTTAGGATTCTTAAACTAATGACATATATACATTTATATATATATATATATATATATATATATATATATATATATATATATATATATATATATATATATATATATATATATATATATATATATATATATATATATATACTTTACAAATTTTATCACCTGTTGAGAGAATCGTTATCTTCAAGGAGATCAGAGATACACAGCCCTAAGAAATCAATTCTGTACTCCTTAGATGTATTATTTATAGGGTGGTTAGAGATAGAAAATGTGTTACTTTCAATTGCCATTGTATTATTATGTAGATGTACCCAATGAAGAGGACGCAACGCACTTCCGCTATTTTAGAAATAGTAATTTTCATCAGTTTCATCGATTCACCAATCTACGGGTCAATGGACCTTTCCAATGTTAGCTATGCCTTGCCCACCTTTAGCTAAGCTCCACCCAACAGATCTCTACTTGCCCTGGCGATCAATTTTCAGAAAACCATACATGTAAGCTGTTGAATATTTTGAAACTAATTTGACTGGGTGCTGTTGCTATCTATGGCAGCAACAGTGCCCAGTTAAATTACTTTCAGAGTATTCAACAGCATGTTTATTAAATAATTAAGGCATATAATTCGTACAACGTGCCGGACTAGTAAGCGTTTAAGACGGACTAAATCGAGACATTCCCGAGGTCATGATTATGACGTCATCCTATATGTCATGTAGTTGATTAGGACGTCATATGTCGTCATATGATGGATGGATAAAATGGAAAGGTCCGTTGTTCATCAATTCACAATATCTACGGTGCAATGGACCTTTCAAGTTTTAGCTATGTCTCGCCCATCTCTAGCTAATCTCCACCCACAGTTCGCCCGTGCTGGGATCGATCGATCCCTGAGATCTCTGACTATTCATTTCCATAGACCTATACAGGTAAGCTGTTAACTATTTTGAAACTAATTTGACTCGGCGCTGTTGGTGCCTATGTCCCAGTCAAATTAGTTTCCGACTATTTAACAGAAAGTTTACTAAATGGTAAAGACATACAATTCGTAGAACGTGTCGGACTATCATTACCTGTTATAGACGGACTAAATCGAGTGATTCGTGCTATATAAAGAATCTGGAACGAGGTCACTTTTCATATCACTATTATATACCGAGTTGAAAATTCTCAATTTGCACGAGCTTTAGCGAGTGCAAAATTGATAATTTTCAACGAGGTTCATAATAGTGATATGAAAAGTGACCGAGTTTGAGATTTGAAATATTTGCCAATAGTTGCTGATGTGACCTTTATCTGATTTCTCATTGTTGATTTTCGTGAAATCGATACCGCCGCTGTAACGCACCGCTACTCGATAACAGATATTGAATGCGCAGCAAAATATAGTGACAAACACAAAATCTGGTGATGTCAGCCGTAAACTACACTTTTCTTCTAAGACTATCACAGGGCCACGGCCATCACTCATTACTTCGCTGCTGACTGATAAATTGTCAAACGATGACATTTTGCGATGACCTTTCATGAATGACAAATCGTAGTAAACAAATCGTAGTAAAACAGTACCGCGTAGTAATCCCAATGCGTGACGCTCACATCAATCGGTGTTTTAATTGGTCTATTTAAATGGGTTGCGCACCCAACAGCCAATGAAAATGGTGTGATAAGTCATAAGCGGGAGAGGGGTGGTGATAGATTCATTAACACACGTCTTGCTATATAGCCAGTAGCGAATTGGTGAAGTTAGTACTGTAATAGCCGATGTGAACTCTTAGGCTGTCTGTGAGCAAGTGATTTTGGAAAAAACTTGTTAGGGGATAACAGAGATCGAGCTCTCAATCATTTTTCATGCTCGTTTCTGATTGGCTGCACGGGTGGGCGCCACTTCTGATTGGTGTTTGGTCGGTGCTAATATGCAATGAGCCGACTTCTGATTGGTGTTCGGTTGGCGGCACTGTTGATTGGGTACATGGATAGGCACCACCTTCGGAGTGTGTACACGTAGCGGCGCCACTTCTAATTGGCTAAATATGTTAATAAGCTTTTTTCTTGATTTGTATAAAAATCTGAAAATATATTGTTTTTCCAAATGGTTTTAGTGGGTTGTCAGGATGAGTGATTGTTTCCCGCTAATTCTAATATGTGTTTGTATTTTGGCGCCATGTCAGAATGATTAATTGTTTACCACTCGTGTTCATCTGTGTATACATTTTGTCACCATTTTAAATATCCTGGCTTTTGATTGGTGTTCATTAGGCGCCATTTCTGACTGGTAAACACAAAATTTGAAAACTATAAAACTGAAAATCTGTGTTTCACTCACCTTGTGAATCCTTTAAATTTAATTTAAGTAAAAGTGTTAATGAGTTATTATTTAAAGACGGTAATTGAAATTGTAAGCATTTATAAGTTTCTGTTTTGAAAATAGTGCGTATTTTCCTGGGTGTGCTATACCCGTCGATCTTGGCCGTGGTCGATATGTTAGAGGAAACGAATTCATGGTGAACCCGTCGTCGTTATACGTGAATTAAGTAGTATTGGTGGATAACCTACAAAACGTGGTAGCTACTTTAATCCATATTGTTTCAGAAAGTTTTGTGAACAGACACCAGTATTTGAAGAAATTGACCTTTCCAGGGTAAAGACGCCATATGATGTCATAACCAGCTAAGCGGCGTGTAGGATGACGTCATAACCATTACCTCATAAATGAGAATATACTTAAACACTTAATAGTCCAACACGTTGTACATATTGTATGTCTCTACAATTTAATAAACATACTGTTGAATATTTTGAAAATAATTTGACTTGGCGCTGCTGCTGTCACCACCCAGTCAAATTAGTTTCAAAATATTCAACGGTTTACCTGTGTATGTTTCTGGAAATTGATAGTCAGGGAGTTCAGAGATCGCACGGTCCCAACACGATCGAGGTGTGGGCGGAGCTTAGCCAGGGAGGGGGGGGGGGGGGGGTTGGGGCTAAAATGGAAAGGTCCATTGTGCAACAGGCACGGGGTAAAAGATGGTGTGGAAGATACATACTGCGTGTATGAGCTTGAACCTGGCTGTAAAGCTTCAATTTCCTCGACATATCCATGTGTTGATGAACGTATATTTTTGTCCAGCTTCTACGCCCAATGGTCCATCTGTTGAGAAACCTTCAAGACGTGGGTGGGATTTACTTTACATACACAGCATGGGCTATATTGAAAGAAAGGTGAGATAGAGGAGACATTTTAAGATAAAACAATCCGTTTAACTCAAGAAAATGTGAAATTAAATGCGGTTCATGTAACGGTTGTGTGACATATTTTGCAGATGGCGGTCGCCATTGCTGGCATTTCTGTCCTTCGCTGATTTCAAAGAAACCCGTTGCTCATCTTTTTGCAACCATTTTTACTCGAGGTGATCAGTAAGCACGCTCGTAGGAAATGTTATGGTTGTGAAAAGAATCGACCAAGTCAGCGCGAACATTCATGTATGGGCATAACTTATAACTTTGCTACAAGAGATCTTGTACAGGATCATAGCGAGATAGGTTTTGAGAACGTGAATTCTGGAATTTTTGCAGCAGGCTTATTCATGAGTCACGAACGTTTTCAGGAGAGTGAAGAACTTTTCAAAAGATGTAAAAATGATTGGAAAGATGACATTTTGTGTGAAACATATAGAATGAGTGGAAACACTTAATTATTGACTTTTCATCCTATTATTATATGTTTTGTTATATATATGTATATATATATATATATATATATATATATATATATATATATATATATATATATATATATATATATATATATATATATATATATATATATATATATATATATATATATATATATATATATATATATATATATATATATATATATATATATAACAAAACATATAATAATAGGATGAAAAGTCAATAATTAAGTGTTTCCACTCATTCTATATTATATACATATACAAAATAACTTCTTGTTTTTTATGACCAACAAAATCGTTCTAAGAAGAGTGTATATAATGTGAGTGCTATTTTATTGTATAATATAAGTATAATACAGTAAATAAATTTACTGTATTATACTTATATTATACAATAAAATAGCACTCACATTATATACACTCTTCTTAGAACGATTGTGTTGGTCATAAAAAACAAGAAGTTATTTTGTATATGTATATAATATAGAATGAGTGGAAACACTTAATTATTGACTTTTCATCCTATTATTATATGTTTCTTTTTTTTGTTTTCATTTCATGAATATGTCATGCAAAACACACTTCCATCATCCAGCTAATATCATAATTGCTGGTCCTACGAAATCAGGGAAAACAAAGCTTTGTAAAACAGTTAATTCGAAAGAGAAATATCCTGTTCACGCCAATTGTTGAGAAAGTGATATGGTGCTATGGTGCTTGGCAAGATGGTTGCAGTTCGTTACACGAACAAGCTGAGGGTTTGGCTTTGACCGTGACAAAATCACACCGACATTGGTTGTCATTGACGATTTAATGGACAGTGTTGATGATGACAAGATTATTTACATAACAATCACATCATGAGAATTGTAGTGCGATACATATTGTTCAGAATCTCTTCCGTAAAGGAAAGGAGCATAGGGATATATCAATAAATTATCTCACTCTTTTCAGGAACCCTCTTGACACTTTTAGCATAAGTGTGCTGGCCCGACAAATGTTCCCTGGAAATAGAAAGATTTTACAAGAAGTTTATACGGATGCAACACGTCAGTTAGTTGAGGTACGGCAGTGGCATTTTCTGCTGAAGCTTAAGCTAAAGACTAACAGTTTAAATGAAAAAGATTTCCAAGGCGTTTTAAGTCAATATCAGAGTTATCGCAGCCAGTGTTTCACAATTGATTATTTATAAATTTATACTTCAATCTATTCTGATGGATATCAGGTAATTTTTCACTGAGCACCTTCCAATGTACGTATTTATAAATATTATTACAGCCAAGCCTATCTAAAACGGACCATGTATGTTCTATCGAAACGTCGTCACTAAAGGCGGTGGCTTAACATAGGTCATTTGCTATGCGTAGGCATATGGGGGAGGGTGGGCGAGGGACAAATTTCCCCCTCCCCACGTTTCCATCGGTGGGTGGAAAGATTGGTGCAATGATATGAGTTTGTCCCCCACCTCCTACATTTTTAGTGTCTAAACCTGAAAGTCCATATTTATCCACAGCAGCAACACCTCACCCCCATCCCTCCACTACTCGGAACATACCACCTAGATCTAAAAGATTTCAGACGATTACAGTTGGGTTTTCTCCTCTTCCCACCCACCACACATACTTTCTTGGACACCTTCCGATGCATATGCTATGGTAACTAGTTTTTAGGGGCCCAAGTGATGGTGGTTCTTTAAAACACGTGGTCTTATGTTATGGACACACACCTTAAATAACCACCACCAATTGCCGCCAAACGCAGGTGTCCATTTTCAACATGGCTGGCTGTAATTCAGTTATAATTAGACACTTAAGATATGCTAATGCTTTAATAATTATTTTCACTGATAACCTCGAGTCATTGTCCATGGCTTTTGATAGGGATAGACAACACATCGTTGTCCCTTAACTCAAATTTTCTGCTCCCCATACAGATTAAGTTCAATGAAACTGAAAAAAATGAAGTGTTACTATTTGCCAGGGATTATTGCGATGACATACCAACACCAACATCTCTTCAAGCTGAGTTGGATCATTGATAGGCGAAGTGGATCGGTACTGATCATGTGCCAGAATCAGCGAAGGACACATTAGCACTGGCACATTCAGTAATCGTTCCTAATATCACCACTTGTCTCATCCTCTCGCTTGCTACTTCATGTGAGTGTGAGCGATCTGTTTCAGCCGCACGTCGTCGCTTAAAGACGGAGTACAATGCGCAATTCAAGGCTTAATGGGCTAGCTTTACTACACTGTCAATACAGTACGCAACGGACCTTTCCGGTTTTGGTTATGCCCCGCCCATCTCTAGCCAAGCTTCACCCACATCTCGCTCGTGTTAGGATCGATCGATCACTGAGCACACTGACTATCAATTTAAAAAAACCCACACAGGTAAGCTGTTGAATATTTTGAAATTAATTTGAATGGGCGCTGTTGCTGCCTAAGGCAGCAACAGCGGCCAGTCAAATTAGTTTCAAAATATTCAACATCATGTTTATTCAATAACAAAGAATTACAAAGGCATACAAGCTGATGGATGGATACTCTCGACAGGTGAACTAATCTCTAACAAAGGTTTGGGCATTTTCTCGTTGCAGCATCCACGTAGAATGCAGATGGCGAATATATTAGACCTGATGAGTATTTTCCGAATTTCTCGCGAGCAATGAGTATTAATGAAGTATTATAAATCCGTCATAAGGCTGGAAGACTCCGTCAAGTGCACGAATTGTATGTTTTTGATGGATTTACTTTTTAAAAAACAGTTGAATATTTTGATACTACTTTGACTGGTCGTTGTTGCCGCCGTGGCAGCAATAACAGGCAGTCAAATTATTTTCAAACGATTCAACAGATTACCTCTATAGTTACTTTACGATGGGATCCTGATAATTCAGATTTTAAAGTGAATAAATCGATCCAAGCACATGCAAAATCGTGGGAAGAGGTTAGCTAGAAATGCGCATTATATCATCTCGAATTGACGAAATTTAAACTAATTTTAATGGGAGATGTTGGGGCCTGGTAACAAATTACCTGTCTTGGTAAATGCAGATTTGAAATGGTCAATGCCAATGGACCATTCCATTTTTTAGCTATGCCCCGCCCATCTCTAGCTAATATCCACCCATACCTCGATCGTGTTATGATCGATCGATCTCTGAAAGCCCTGACTATCAATTTCCAGAAAAACTATACAGGTAAGCTGTTAAATATTTCGAAACTAATTTGACTGGGTACTGTTGCTGCCTATGGCATCAACAGCTCCCAGTCAAATTAGTTTAAAAATATTCAACAGCATGTTTATTAAATAGTAAAGACATACAATTTGTACACCGTGTCGGACTATTAAGAGTTAAAGACTGCATAGAATCATTTATGACGTACTGATTATGACGTCATCATAAACGCGGCTTAGCTGATTATGGCGCCATATGACGTCATTACTCGGGAAAGGCTCATTAGCATCATTTACAATTAATTCAAGCATTAGTTTACATATGTTCGTAGTTGGAATTGCCTTGAGCATCGCCATTTGTGATGTGTGTATCGAAATTATTTGACATGTAAATTGAATAATGTATATATCCTAAGAGTTAAGCTATCTTCTGATATATAGTATATTCATGCTTTACCTGAAAGCATATATGTAGTCATTTATCTAAATGAGTAATAATTTCAAATATATATCTCTTTTTAAAAGCAAAACAATTTCATTGTGTGTTTTTCACAATGCATGAGATCGCTTGTCAGAGCATCCGATTAAAAAGATCCGTGGGAGGACGCACGGACCACTCATATTATGGGGTGGGAGGTGGGGTGGGGTGAGGGTAACTCCCACGAACATTTATTACCAATATGCGGTAGGCAACTTTTAGTTCTAGATTCGCTTCTGCAAACCTTTACTGGGGAGTGTTTATTTTGATTGTATTTACATAATATTAGGGCGGACATGAGAATGGTGGTAACTATCTGAACTCGTATGAGAAGTGCTCGTATTTAGAAAATAAAATAACCATATGTTGAATTATGCTATTTGACTGGCAAAGACACCTATGCAAGATGATATGCAAGGGACAAACACATTAAAAATTAAGAGTAAAATTTTAAAAGGTTTTGGGAGAAAATCTAACTATCGCAGGTGCGTAGCTATGCGCGTGCATGGATCTTCGCCTGGTGATAAAAAGCTAAAATATCAGGGATGGATTATGGGTGGCAAATGCTATCACATGAATGGTTAGTATAAGATAAAGTGAGATTTCCTGTAATAAAAGTAGATTCTGATCCTTTAGGACGCCGTTACCACATATTCAGATGATAGAATAAGCTATGCTGTTCAAACCTTGATTTCAACAGCATTACCAGCTCTAAACTAATTTGCCTAATGCAAAGCCGCTGGTAGAGTCAGTATACATTTTCTTGTGCACAGGTAGTCCATGGACGTGGCTATATTGAGGTTAGCCTCCAATCTTTCTACAATGAGCATGGCCATGACTACTCCGGACGCTGTTGTGATGGGTACTCCAGTACAAACTGTGTATCCGGGTGTGATTATGTGTTCCAGCTCTGCCTGACTAATGACCTAAGGTAACATTTCCTGCAAAATAGTTCTCTTTCGCCGTTTATTTCGATGTTACATCGTATTATGTTCTTTTCTTTAAAATAGTGTTGGTGAAAGTTGTTGCTAAAACACTTTCTTCAAAATTGGAAAAATCTTGCTCCGTGTAGCTTGTATAGAACTGTATCATTTACTCACGCCGCCAACGTGCTAAGTGTCAACAGTGGAAAGCGACGCATGTTGTTGTCTAATTGACCCTCCCCCAACCCTGATATCTTGGATAACCGTTGCAGTACAAAACAAACACGATTTAGCGACATTGCATTCAAATAGAAGTATCCAATCTGACGCCATTGTAAATTACATCACATGTAGGCTGATGTCAGAATCGAAATGCATAATGGGTGGTGTAGCTAGCTCTGTCATGCACATCGAAAAGTCCATAAAGTGTACGAATTGTAAGTTTTGATGGATTTACTATTTAATAAACATTCATCAGCTGAGCTGTATAGGTACAGTGAAAATGTGTTTTTGAGAATTCGGGTTTCAATGTGTACATGTGTTTGTGCCTGAATTAAACCTAAACAATTCTAAGCACTGAAAGACAATAATTTAGCAATTCTTAGTACTGAAAATTATATTTCTACCCGGAAACATGATTTGTGTCTTTCAGTGCTTAGAATTGACAACAGATCAACTGTTCTCCCTCACAATTGGTAAATGTCATTTTTCATGCGTTAGGTTAGCTAAAATGTCATCTCACATAATATAAAATGTGTAAAATGCCATATTGGAATGATCACGATTGGCAAAAACACATCATCCTTCGATGTTTAGAAGTGGTACGAATTCATATTTCAGGGTAGAAATATCATTTTTCAGCACTAAGAATTGGTAAATTATTGTCTTTCAGTGCTCAGAATTGACAACAGATCAACTCCTCCTCCCCCCACACCCCAGTGCTAGGAATTCACAGATCAACTTTCCCTCACTCACAATTGGTAAATTCCGTCGTTCAGGAGTGAGGTTTGCTAATAGGACATCTCTCATGGTATGACATTTGTGAAACTCCATGCTTTCAATGATTAGGATTGGCAACAGATCATCCATCCTTGAATGTTCAGAAATGGTAACAAATCATGTTTCAGGGTAGAAATATAATTTTTCAGCGCTAAGAATTCGCAAAATATTGTCTTTCGGTTTTTAGAATTCACAACAGATCAACTTTCCTCACTGACAATTGGTAAATGTCATCTTTTAGGGGTTAGGTCTGGCAAAAGGTCATCTGTCATGGTATGAAAGTTGTTAAATGCCATGTTGCAATGCTCAGGATTGGCAACATATCATCCTTCAGTGTTCAGAAATGGTAACAAATCATGTTTCATGGTAGAAATATCATTTTTCATGATTAAGAATTGGTAAATTATTGTCTTTCAGTGCTTAGAATTGACATCAGATACCACTCCATGTACATTGCATTTAAGTGACAGTGTATCAGGGTATGTAAACGCACATTAACTCTTAATCCCACGAATTTGTTAAAAAAAATATAAATTTTCTCATAGAAAATGTCCATTTGCAGACGAAGAGAAGACTATTTTTGAAAATTTACCACTGGAATGACTGGCGCGATTATCGATATGCCACTGTGTCAAAGGGTTACATACTGTCGTGGTTCAAATTTGATTTGATTTTTATGCCATCTAACGTTTGATTATGTGTTTCTGTGTGGTCATAGACGTGCTGCACTAGTTCATGAGAAGGGGTCCATCGCCGCGTAATCAAATAAAATCCATGAACTTTATTATATGTAGAGTGCAGCACTGAGACAGTGGTGGTGATGGTGTTTGTTTATGTAGCTTTCACACCAGCTAAATGCCGACCGGGTAAGCTAGATATAAAATGATGGCATAATTGAAAAATAGATTTAGTTCAGGCATACACGTATACACTCCTAGTTGCCTACATTTATTTGAAAAAAATGTATGTATGTTTATATGTAAATACATTGCATTCAGGCACACATGATGATTGTATGTATTAATGAATAATGTAACAAGTGTGTGGAGTATCACCTACACACCAAGCTAAGTTTACGCCATCATAAATTGCTATATTATAACATAATTTAATAACTTGATCACGATACTCATACAAACGGCGGAATATCAGAAGAAGATGAAAACACCACGAGAAAATGACAGAACTCTTAGCTCAGTCAATAATTTTAAAGTATCCGCTTGTCATTCTCCTAGACAAGATAGACGGGGTCTACACTACAAATAAAACGTAGGAAGA
>CM067371.1:55182026-55213293 GCA_034401795.1 Chaetoderma sp. LZ-2023a | reverse complement strand
CGCATGACACGTGTGTTAAGAACAATAGCGTATCTATACTGATTTACAACTTGTATAATCATAATACAAACTCTCTTGAATTAAATGATATATAGTCAGTTCGTATTGATTCATAATACGAACGATGGACATAACCAGGACAACCTGGGTGAGCCTCACTGAAAAGGCAGATTTCCCTAACAGAACAGAATGGCTGCCGAAATTTGTTTTGCTCCGATCGACTTGAACCTTGATGATCTGATACAGCATACAGAGACTCGATTTCATATCCATTTTGAAGATGCGCAATTCAGTCTAACGTGATATGGAAGAACCTAGTGAGCCTTACATTTAAAAAATATGAGTTTTGTATATATTTGGACTTGCTAGATTATTTTACATCTCTGAATGTATCAGGCTTTTAATATAAGTGTTATACATTTGCTGCAATTGATTAGTGATAAAACATGCAACTATGTTGTCTATACAGTGTCTCGCGCTTTGCGATACTGTTAGCAGCGTGTATGATCATGGCAGAATTTTCATCAAACTTGGCGAGCTTCGAGAGCACTATTCTATGAATCCCGCTTATGGAGAATTATACAGAGAGACAAATTATGGGGAAATTGGTGCTCACTGTCTTACTGCGACTGGCGGCATTTCACTAAAATCAGCGCTATCTTCGTAAAACTTGGGAATTCCAACGTTGCTAGAAGCATATAGGAGCTGTGTAAATTAGGATAAGAATCCGCTAAATAGTGGCAGTGTGATTTATCAGCTTAGTTACTAAAATTGTACAATGTGTAGGGTGTGTGGTGACTATGTATTGTAATATTTAAACTGTAAATCAGGAAGCTAACCTTGCAAAACGTTTCTAATTTAGAAGAAATCTTCACTACTCTTATCTTCGATAGAATCCGATTCTTCCTCCACAAGGTCATGTTCAGCAACAGCATCAAGGCCATGAGTACCAAAATATAGCATTGAACAACTCAGCCGCACTAAGAAATGCACGTTTATTAATGTTATTGTTCTTTTGTCGCGCAATTTCTACTAATATGCAATCTCTAGACGCTACTATCTCTTCAGTGTATAAATAAATTTAGATTAATGTTTTCACACGTGCTTAATTTATGGTAGCTGATATGACTAACAAGTAAATCACCTGCTCAATACAAGCGATATGACTGGTTACTGGAGTTAGTAGGTTTTGTTTCACAATATTTAACTTGTTAGGTTTCCCCCCTAATTTTAGACTTGCTGGGCTTTTGTAAAGTTTTATACTGCTGTTCGGTATTTACTAGGGTTATCACTATGAAAATCCATTATGGTGTCGACCTCTTCATGGTTTTAATTAAGGAATGTGAACTCCATCAGATTATCGTCTTTGTCTGCAGTATTTTCTGTAATAATCTGATCCTTTTCACCTAGTACTCCACTCAGATATGTATGATGGTTTTCAAGTCTTGACCCATTATGGAGACATCGTTAACCACTAGGAACTCTGTGCAGCACGTTGCAAGACCAGATGAACAGTAGCCTTGATACTGTCAGATCTATTCTCTCTGCTATTGTTTTCTGTACTATGCCACAGATAACGACCAAACATGACATGCATCTTAGCTAACGTCTGCCCACATGGAACTCTGCTTCTGGTAACCAGATACTGAAGGAAATCTTTAGCCATGCCCTTGTCATACATTGCATCAACGCGCTGCGCAACATTACTAACTGGTAGGACTTGCATTATTGCCACTGCATGACAGATTATGGCACTAGCAAGGTAGCAGAGCCTAATACATGCTTCATTTGCTAATATGTTTCAAGGTACAAAGGTACCTCATAAAGCGTGAATGCTACCATGCCACTATCTGCTGTCAAAACAATGTCTGAGATCAGCACGTGTGTTAGAGTAGGTTCAAAATATATGTTGTATATTTGGAAAGGTCGTATATCTGAGACTTCTAGCCATAAATGTAAAAAGATTCCCCTTGAGAGGGGGTTCTCTCCTTTGAAAATTCTCCAATGTGACTTAATCTGTTTACAGATGATGAAACTATGTTGAGTGGGAAAGAATATGTTCACATGAAACGGTTAGAGCCTCTACATCCAGAGAATCCTGTCACTTCCAGTTCTGGAGCTGGTGCCATAATCTGTAATGCGGTGGCATAGTTTTCCGTCTAATGATTCAGCAAGCAAATAATTTGCCAGCGGTTGGCATATCTTGGAGTGATTAGAAGTATCCAAACAAGAGCTAATTACTTGCTTGCCATTTGATGGTAAGATGTATGGACAAAACTATAATTCATTGAATGCTCTATGGTGCAAAGTGGCTAAATCCCAAAACAAACTGGTCGTTGGAAAGAAACTGCCACATACTAAGGATACATGTCCCTCCATCTACGCCGTGTAGTCTACCAGCTCATGGTCTGGAAATAGGCTGATAAAGAAGTTCAGGATTAGCCAGGCCCTTCAAACGATGTGTACGATGACTCATACAACAAACTGTAGCGCCAATTTATGACCCAGAATATACCTGCTTAGTACTAATAAACAATTGTGTATGTGACTGCCTGAAAAATGGATGTGATGATAATTGCCCATGCTTTGCAAATGATCAGCCATGTACATCAGCCATCAAGCTAGTCCGACACCTGAAATAAATAAAGATCGTGATATGACCTTATGTACAAATCCAATTGACAGTAATGCATTCGTAGTGACTAATAATGATGGCGAGGATAATGAATAAATGTTAACCAGAACTATGGTACAGTTAAATTTATATGGCATGCTTTGAGGTAAATTAAAATAATAAGTTGAAAAAAGGTGCAGGGGCAACATTCTGATTCTTCGGTGTTTAAGGCAAGGACCAGAGAACTAACCAATGCTCTTGAATGATAGATTTAGGTAATAATCAACTTAGAGCCACTAATAAAAAACAGAAATAAATTGGAATAATTTTAAAAAAGCGAATAAATACAATATATCTCACTCTAACAAGAACCAGTGACGCAGCTGGTGCTGTGCGCTCTGGTGCATGCCGAGCAAATAAATAATACCCGCTACAGCCGGTCATATAATTTCAGTTATGTTCGGGCTAAACTGATTAGCCACTACTTCCTGCAGGTAAAACACTGTCTGATTTTAAAACAACTTGACTGAAAGACGTTGTTTCTAGAGACGTGATCTCCATTCAGTTATACGAATTTCAAAATATTCGCTAGGCATCATGTTGTGAAATCATTTTGACCGAAACTCGTTGCTTCCACCGGAAACAGTGACTTTCAAATATAATGTTTTCAAAAGGATCAATTACAATAGTGAATGAACAATAGCGAGTTAATCCCTCTACATCGGCGCCTATAGGGACTATTATTCATACCGCTTACGAAACTATATTCAGGTTTGCTTTGGTTATACTCGAGTACGCGGTATACCTGCACGCACAGTTGACACACGGCGGAGTGCGAATCACCAGCTTCGTCACTAATTGGTTCCAGATCAACTGACCTAGTGATGATGGCAGTATTTAACATTTATGTTTGCATTTGTAAAAGGATGATTAACCATCACAATTTTATGTATCTAGTCAATCACGATTGATTTGAAAATATCTCAACACTGAAATGTTAACCGATTGCTGACAATGCGCAATGGGGTAAACAGATTACCGTGTGATGTCTAAGCATTGTATTACTAATATGTTAGCTAATTACTAACAAGATGTGTTAAATATCCACGACTATATGCTGATAAATCGTAATAGGGCAAGAAAACATAGTTTGCAATGATAAGAGTGTATAGACTAAATTTCACCACATTGCTTTTGAGCCATTTTCGTATTAAAGGGTTAATATTATATATTCTATGATATTAAATGTAATCGTGTTATATAGTAAATATCTATTTATTGGTTTAGTACCAATCATATATCAGATAGAAAATATTCGGCTTAATCAATGACTAAAATTACATTTTCGTTCAAATTGTCACTTGTGTATATTCTTTGTCAACATCAATACCTTGGTAGATAAAGAGTTAATTATTTCAATTTGTCAAACTTTCTCAAAGTGCCATCATCGGCAACCTGAATTCGGACTTCATTAGCTGTATTGCTATATATGGCACTGCTTGGTAGTGTTTCGGAAGAGGTGGCCGCTTCCAAGCTACCCAAAGCTGCGGTACTAGAATGGCCGCTTTGAAAATGAAAATACATATATAGGCTTATTTTCCTGGTATTGCATGAAACAGTTAATATAAACGGGATTATATCATGTTAATGTGTCTGGAATCTACCAGTTAATAATAATGTTGGGCTTAACACCCTCCCCCCCCCCCTACCTTGTATTAACTGAACTTGTTATTAGTCGAGTAGGCGTCCAATAGGCGTCTGCATCTGCAGTGGTCTGGAAGAATGTCCATTTGTAGGCGAAGAGTACTTTGAAATTGTACCACTGGAATGTCTGACTCCATAACAGACTGAGCCAGTCATTCCAGGGTAAATGATCAAAATACTCTTCTTTTGGCTTGCGAATGTACATTGACAAACCAAATGCTTGAATTTTCGTAACAATTACCTATTTGATGGTTGACAACGGCCTCTACAGTGATGTAGAGGGGGTGGAGAAGGGAAGGTGTGGAGGGAGAGAGAATGGAGGGTGAGTGAGTGAGGGGACGAAGGGGTTGAGCGAGAGAGTGAAGAGGGAGAGAGACAGAGAGGAGAGAGAAGGCCATGTAGCGATTTGGAAAGGGTGATCAGAGAGCGAGAGAGAGAGAGAGAGAGAGAGAGAGAGAGAGAGAGAGAGAGAGAGAGAGGGGGAGGGAGGGAGGGAGGGAAGGAGGGAGAGAGACAGAGAGGAGAGAGAAGGCCATGTAGCGATTTGGAAAGGGTGATCAGAGAGAGAGAGAGAGAGAGAGAGAGAGAGAGAGAGAGAGAGAGAGAGAGAGAGAGAGAGAGAGAGAGAGAGAGAGAGAGAGAGAGAGAGATAGAGATAGAGAGAGAGAGAGAGAAATGTTAAAGCAATGTAACCCATGCGAGTAACTGTCGCCCCCGATCACCCCACCCCACAACCTCCCCCACCCCACCCCCATCCCACCCCTGCCGACAACACCACCCCCTCCCCATCCCCACCCGCTGTTCCTACGTCTATGGAAAACGGCGTCTGCAGTGATCTGGAGGAATGTTCCATTGTAGGCCAGGTGAAGAGTATTTTTAAATTGTTATCACTGGGGCTAACTGACTGGGTACCAGAGCCAGACATTCCAGTTGTAAATATCCGAAAATACTATTTCTTGGCCTGTAAGTGCGTGTCTGTGTGCGTATGCGGGCGGGCACGTTGACAGGCTGGCATGGTGTGTATTGTACGTACATGTGCGCATTCGTGCGTGCGTGTGTGAGTCATTGTGTGCGTGCGTACACACGTGTCTGTGCATGCATGCGTATTGCATGATTTAAAAGGTTCATCTAAGAGGTATTATATCATACAACGACACAATGCCAGTCTACGTCGATAAATATATGTCATTATTAGTGCATGGATTAAATTCCATGTTAAAAACTTCCATAGTCATTTTTACAATACAACTCAATGGACCTTTCCATTTTTAGCTATGCCCCGCCCACCACTGGCTAAGCTCCACCCACACCTCGCCGTGTTGGGATTGATCGATCCCCCAAATTCCCTAGCAATCATTTTCCAGAAAACTATACAGGGAAGCTGTTTTATATTTTGTAACTAATTTGACTGGGTGCTGTTGCTCATCTAGCCAGCCATGGCCTGCACATGGACAACACTACAGATGAATTATTTGGCCGCCTGAGTATGAAAGACTGACACAAGAATGGTGACCATTCCCATCATCCGTAGTAGGTGTCAAGTATGAATGCTTAACAGAGTGCTGTATAATCGTTAAGTTACGCGTCCATTTTCTTTGCTAGTTTTATATTTACATAATTTGATCAAAATAGGTTGCATGCATTTGGATAATACTTCATTTGTTTGTTCATCATTGTTGTATTCCATATTATAATTTGGAATGTATTTTGCTGTTCTGTGTTAAATCATTGTCAACATAACAGAAAGTGATTATCATCGTCAGCAGCATTACACCTATGACATAGTCTCTCGTCTCGATCTGTGCCTATCCATCTTTGAGACCGAGTTACCATATGATTGCATATTGCAAGGCGATGTATATAGCAGCTCTGCTTCGTGTTGAATACGTCTGCGGGGCAGAGTGGGTTTGGTTAAGGTTGGCAAGTAGCACATCTCGATAAGACATGGTAAATAACAGTGGCACGGTTCTTGGCCCGCTTTGACTGCAATTCTCTTTTAATATATAACCTATGCTCATTTTGGAAACAATGGTGCTGTAAGCTGTTGCAGTCTATCACGGCGTTAGCTTACAGCAACATTGTTTCTAAAATGTACATCATCATTTTTCCATTGATTCCGTAACAATCGATAATTTGCCATCTGTGTGAAAAGGGTTAAAGGAGCATGCTTATACTCAACCAGAGATGGTACGAAATACTGTATCTTTATAATATAGCATACTATATAATATATAGCATATATATAAGTTACTCGTCAAGATTAAGGCAAAATGACCCATCTGAAGCTAGATGAAGCAGTCACCCATACCATGTCCATGCATCCGAATGTAAATCCAGTCACGTGACGTTTATCAAACTGGGCAATGTTATCGGGATTTATTCAAAGTTTGGTATCAGTATTACGAAGTGATACGCTACATTCGGAATATGGTGATCTGTTTAAATTGTTAACCGCTAACATATACATGTATCGTGAAACGACATATAGACATACGACATGGGTAGCACAGACACTAAGCACGTGTACTTTATATAGCTAAACAAATAACTTAACATGTTTCCAGAAAGAGAAACATGTTTGATAGTACAATTTAATTTTGAATACGACTTAAGTAATGTTCTGTTGAATATCTCGGACTTAATATTATTGGAAGCCATTGCTGCCTTATGCTGCAATGGCTTCCAATCCGTTTAAGTCCATTATATTTAACAGTATGATTTATTTTGTTTATATACGTTATTTCCGAGCCGTAGTTTAAGGTTATAACGATACTTATTTTATACTATCAACGTATCTGCCCTAATATGGACATTCTTGCGGGACCAAATATCAGCGCATATATAGAACTTTATCCCGCCCTTGGCGCGAACATATTGATGGCGTCATTTTAAAATTGCCGCTCTTGACCGCTTCAAACACTGATGTTCTGAATACAGAGCCATGTGTTACAATTTCTCTGATTTGCTAGCGTTTTACAAATCCATTTCCTGTTAAAAACGACATTTAGATAAATAAAATAACAACATTACCATAATTCTTAACATAAGCTCAATAAATAAGCTTACTAGATGAGTTTCTGATCACCTGTTACCAGATGACAAGTAATATGCCTACGAACTGAAATAGATTCGCATAATAATTGGCACTTCGCCTAATTGCGAGATGCGTTAGCGTCGACAGCGTTAATACGGGCAGGCCAATATGGCATTATGCTGCTAAACGTTAAAATTGAAACGTATGAAGTTCCTATGTTATGAGCTGCTTAGTCGAATATCTGCACTCGTTTTATATTGAAACTGATATAGAATACCGGGCGAAATACTCGTGCAAAGCTGCGAAAGAGCATGTAATAACATCTATGTAGCTATCAAACTAATTTACCAAGAGCAAGTTTCTTTATTTCGTAGTTATTTTGGACAGCTGTGGCCATAGACGATAAACATGGTTTTGGTTAAATTTGTTTGATTGACGTATAGTATTATCGCATATAAAGCAAGCGTATACTGGATTGCATAGCAGTGTCTAAACGCTGCATACGTTCGACTATAATAGTCTAATAAGGGCTCATGCTAGCAATTTAAGTAGCAAACAATTGGATTCCACTACAACACGCGCACATCATCATGCTCTACGATTTGTAACCTACTTAGTAAGTTGTCTAGCAGCGACGGCGTAATCTACTTTCTTGTCATTGATAAAAAAGAATGTTGTGAAATATACTAGTAGGCATGGAAATAGTATAACACATTCCCATGAAACAATCGCAAAAATCTATCGATCAATAAAAAAGTAATTTTAATTCCGATGCCATAAGATGATGCGTGTATCACTATATTTTGTTGAGCGTGCGGCAGAGCTCTCAGCAGTAAAAGTGTTACAGAGAAATACAAAAATAAAGCAAGATGGTAAAAAATTATGAGAATGGGCCTTTCCGGTTTTAGGTATGCCCCGCCCATCTCTAGCTAAGCTCCGCCTACACCTCGGTCGTGTTGGGATCCCGCGATCTCTGAACACCCTGGCTATCAATTTCCAAAACACTATAAAAGGCAAGCTGTTGACTATTTTGAAATTAATTTGACTTGGCGCTGTTGCTGCCTAAGGCAGCAACACCACCCAGTTAAATTAGTTTAAAAATATTCAACAACATGTTTATTAAATAGCAAAGAATTACAAAGACATACAATTCATACAGCGTGTCGGACTATTTGAGATTTGATGACGGTCTATATGGAACCCTTTGTGACGTAATGATTGTGACGTCATCATACACCGGCTGAGTTTATTATGACGTCTTACGAGGTAAAATGGTGGATGGATACTCTGGAAAGATGAATTGTGAAGCGTCAAAATGATATCTTATGAGATAAATAGAATCGTCACTCATTCCTACTCCGTATCAAAATTGTTAAACTCATTTAGCAATATCTCATTTGAAACTCGCTAAATTTTGTTTCAGATGCTATCTTTCTAAAAGTGTGTGATGAATTGCATACGAAATAGCAACGACTTTAAGATTCACAATGTCCGGGTAACTGTTTTACCGAAGATAGATAATAAAGAAATCCAGCTTTAACTATGCCCCTCCATCTTTAGCTAAAGGCCACCGACGCTGTGTCCCTGGTGGGATCGATCGATCCCTGAACCTCTTGACTATAAATTTCCAGAAAACAGTGTAGGTAAGATGTTGAATATTTCAATAACTAGTATGTTTATTAAATAGAAAAGACATACAATTGGTACTACAACGCTTAGTGCGTCATCAAGTAACGAACTTATCTACGTTTTTCATGACGTAATTGATTAAGACGTCGTCCTACATGTCACGTAGTTGTTTATGACGATATATGATTGATGGATAAACTGGAATACTCCATTAATATATATGCTCTTGATAAGCTGTACAGAATCCCGCCGCAAACAAGTCTACTAACAGCCTGCACCTCATGGTTTATTCCACACACGTTTTCATTGTCTGTCAAATTATTGATTGGAACGAGGGACATTGTTGACTGCTCGTGTATTTTTGCGTGGATCTGGGGGCGCGCGGTTAATAAAACATCATTTAAACAGACAGAACGGCACTTGTAACTAACAAATGGATGATTTTCACGACGGCACATGTAATTAACAAATGGATGCTTTAATTTCAATGTTACTAATACAGGCAGACTTCCACCACCATTATGCATCAGACAACCAACAATTCTGCTTGGTAAACAAAACAAGCTTACGCATGCAGAATATTCTCCGTATGAAAGACAATGAGTGCAATCATATTCACATCTCGACATTGATTCACTCGGGTTTCGGCTCGCCCTCCCGCTTACATACAGCGGAGCTATGGTACAAAAGCTGATGATACCTAATCTGAATAATACACTGTTTTATTTCATATTATTGACGTATCTGTCCCAATACGGGCATCTTTGCAGGGACAAATATCAGGTCAGATATAGAAACATGTCCCGCCGTCCCAGCGAAAATATTAGTGGCGTAATTTTAAATGGGTGCTATTGGCTGCTTCAAAATCTAATCTGGTAAATTTTAAAGAAATATGTGCTTCAATCCCTGTGATTTGCTAATGTTTTTCGAAATTTCTACGATAGTATTACTATTTTTATTACTAGAAGTAATATGCTTACTTGATGGATTTGCGAACGTTAGCAGGCAACGACTAGTATGCATACGATATGAAAGAGATTAGTGATTGGCATTTTGCCTACTCTTGGAGATTAGTCGCGAGTTATTGAATCGCTCTCAGCGTTAATATGTTCAGGTCAACGTGGCATTAGGCTGTGAGAATTGACATTAGGTCTAAATCAAGCTACAGTTACTCGATTACAACATACTGCCTACTGTTAGCGCAAACTTAAAAAATATAACGTATGAAATAAATATGTTATGACATGCTTAGTCGCCTATTTGCACGTGTATTTCGCCCGGTCTTCTAAATCAGATTCTATACAGGCCGGCGTGCTTCGCACTCGGGTAATTATTGAAACTGGCATAGAATACCAGGCAGAATGCTCCTCATTTCTTATTTGATTTAAACATATTTTATTGTACTGATAATACAATGGGATTTGACATAAATTCTGCCAACTTATAGGAGCACGCTTCCTACATACTCCTAAAAAACGAAAGCGCGGCAGAGCGTGGGAGAGCGTGAGAGAGACTCACCGACAGGCGGTTTGAGTATTTAATTGATCAATTGAATTTTTCGAGTATTTCAACGTAATTCATCACAATAATTAGTCAGTGCTACATTTCATAACATATGCAACGTTGATATTAACTAGATTACTATTCGCTTGCCATTAAACTAGTTACGGCTGTGCATTTTGTAATACACTGTCAAAGCAGCATGCGACTATTATACTAGTGACAGATAATGTAATAAGGCCCAGTTTATAAGTCGAACTTTTGCTGCGCCGCGCTAACAGGCGACTGGTTCGACTGCAGAGCGGCGTTGTAACGGCTGCAGAAAATTTGATTTAAATAGGTGAACCTTGGTCTTACCACGCCAGTCTGTTGTTAGCTTTTTCCGTATCTCTGCTCTGGTAGCTGTGGGTATTCACGCCCTACTCAAGATCTCTTGTGAAAACATTTTCGTAGTTTTTGTTCAAACTATGTCCCTGAACCTAGATATGTTTTGCAAATGTTAAGGTTCTCAGTGAAGCTACGGTAACTCTGATGAAAATTGATAGATTCTGCCATAACTCAATTATAAGCAATGTCTTGTCCCGAGCTATTATCCACTTAACAAATCCATTGGATTTACGATTATGATCCTTAAACCAGATTTTTGACAATTTTCAATTTTTCAGAGGATCTAACTCCGGAATACATGGATAGATTCTGCCTAAACGAAATCATAACACTTCGTCTACGGATAACACGTCAACTGAAAAAGGAATGTCAACTGTAGGGTTAAAACTCTGAGATTCGTTACGGACAAGAAATTGTTATGCTTTCAGGGGAAAATAGTCTGCCCAATATGAACGGAATTCATGGCACGTTGATCGTCTCCACCTAATATACGCACTGAAAAAATTTCAGAATTAGGTTCAAACCTCTCCGAGATCTGTCCCGCACACAAATCAAAATCGGATGGATGAATGGAATAATTCATGGGCTGACGCACGCACGGACACAACGATTACTATATACTCCTGCCTTTGCAGAGGTATAACTATGTTATGCATAGAACTTACAAAACTAGGAAACATAAACTGATATCAAGCGTTTTCTGAACATCCTGCCTATTAATTTCCAAAAAGCTACACAGGTAAGCTGTTGAATATTTTGAAATTATTTTGACTGGGCGCTATTGCTGCCTAAGGCAGCAACATCGCCCAGTCAAATTAGTTTCAAAATAGTCAACAGCATGTTTATTAAATAGGAAAGAAATTACAAAGACATACAATTCATACAACGGGCCAGACTATTTCAGATTTGATGGCTGTCTATATGGAATCCTTTGTGATGTAATGATTGTGACGTCATCATACACGCTCTGAACTGATTATGACGTCATACGAGGCCAGATGATGGACGGATACTCTGGAAAGGTGAATTGCTAGAGTTGCAGTGGGAGGAGTAGAATAGTTCAAATGTTGTCATTGTCCCTAATGACAGTGAGGGGAGAAAGAGTGACGCTTGTTATTGTCCCAATTTTTCAGGTAATACTCTTGGTTACACCAGCGTTTTGCCGGGGGTACAGGCTGTTACCACACATGCAAGCATTTTATTTCGCTAGCGCAGCGAGGGAAATACATTTGTTTGCATGTGCGGTAACAGCCTGTACCACCCTCACTCCCCCCCCCCCCCCCCCCCCCACACACACACGTCAGTGAGAGGTTAATATAGAGAGAGGGAGAGAGAGAGAGAGCGCGAGAAAGAGAGAGAGAGAGAGAGAGAGAGAGAGAGAGAGAGAGAGAGAATTTGATCTTAATTTCAATATTGCGAATTTTCAACACTAGGACGTCATTTTTAGAATGCATCAACACTTATGACGTAATGAACGGTTACGACCATCGTCATTGGCTATTGTTACGTCATAATTAATCTGCGCAATAAGACTAAAACACGATGTTCGCGCGGGGAATACCGTGTAGTATTGTCCTCGCTTGAGGGAAATACCAGATCATACATCACTGATCGCAACCAATCAAATAACAGCATATGGTCATGTGACATCAATGAGGGTAATAAAGGGGAATTATTGTCGTTTATGCATTTACCCCACCCGTCTACCCACCCTTACCGAGGGGATTTAATACAGGTTCAGAGTTTAATGTCGATGCGAACACGATCAATGTGTGGGCGGAGCTTAGCTTAGAGTGACGCACGCCGCAAACTAAAGCTCGCTCAAGAAGATTTTATATTTTTCAAATCCTGGTTATGTACCTATAATGGATATACCACATGTATACTTTTTACTACGATGGAAATTAGGCAAGTAGCTTAGTCAAAATGGCGGCAGAAGATAAATAAACATTGCGTTCTACTGACTTTTCAGCTAGATTATTGATTATTTGCAAATAAATTATTATATATATTTTTTACGAAAATAATTGACAAAAAATAATTAAACTATGCGAGCATCGGTCCTGTCTTCAACCGGTGTAGGGTAAATTTAGATTTTACGATTTTTCCCCCTTACTAAAAGGGTGATACCAGATCAGCTGCCTTAAACACACCAGTAGCACTTTGTAGACTGAAATATATCTCCCACAACCTCATCTCTCGGGCTATCAAAAGTAACTCAGTTGTTTCTAGAGCAGTCATTTGCGCATAGTCAAAATCTGCCATGCATACTTTAACTCTTTGAATATTTAATGAGCTGATTTGCAAAATCCCCAAGATGGCCGCTGCTAGCACCTAAACCCTATTCTGAGGCTTAAAACGTGTGGTTTCTAGTGTCGTGAAAGCTACTTTTATCTCTAGAAAACAGTTATAGGCTCACTTTAAAAATTACGTCACATGATCACCATATCCTGCACGGTAGGCGGATCGTTTCGTTATACAATACTGTTAGTTCCTAGGCGTCACATACAGATTGGATATGTAACATAATTGTATGATTAGATGTCGCAGGAATGTGGTCTGAGTCTAGTAATGTATCAATGGACCTTTCCGGTTTTGGCGATGCCCCGCCCATCTCTATCTAAGCTCCGCCCACACCTCGCTCGTGTTGGGATCGATCAATCTCTGAACTCCCTGACTATACATTTCCAGAAAACTATACAGGTAAGTTTTTGAATATTTTGAAACTAATTTGACGGGGCGCTGATTGCTGCCTATCAACATCATCCAGTCAAACTAGTTTCAAAATATTTGACAACATGTTTATTAAATAGTAGAGTAAAACAATTCGTACAACGAGTTGGAATATTAAGATTTATATAGGGTTAACACACACACGCCAGATGGTTAAAATTGTGATTTCTCAGCTTTTAGATGTGATAGAATATATATTCTGCTGGCTATATTGATGTTTACACGGATAGGGAAATGCATTCTAATCAGGTAAATGTCATCAGACTCAAAATTCGGCTGGAAGGTCACATAGCCGAAATAATCCAATATGTCCACCACAAATAATTTTAAATTGTTGCACATATTCTCTCGATGTAATAGATCAATCTGTTAGAAGATGGATATCTGACCTTGAAACTATAGAAAATAGATTTTGGGTGTTCAGCGGACTTATATGTATGAATAATTTGATACACAGTGCATATACTTGTTCTTAGTAAAGTAAATACCTTAATACTCTATAATACCATTTCATTGATATTGGTACCTTCAGCAGCATCTATGCTATATGCACAATCATCAGTAGTATCACATTCACTATCAAGATTAGAATCCGATTGGTATTCACCAGTGTTTATATACTCCACATTCGCGGCATCATTTCATCAATATTATACTGATCTAGTAGTTGTGCCATCGGTTGTGCACAATAAGAGTAATTTGCCTCGGCATTGCTTTGTTCATCATCCGGTCGATAATCTGCAAACGCCAATTTGTTTTTAGACATTCTACGTTTCCTGGAGGACACAATTTGGGAGAATAGTGAACAGTTAAACCATAATGGTGTCAAACCAGCATCAGATTCTACCCACACTCTGCTTTCAAAGAATGAATAGCCATTGTTCCAATCATTGACGTCAGATAGAAATCTGATAGTCAGCCACTTTTAAATTTACATCCATACGCTTTGGAGCAGGTAGGCCATTACGATACAACTTGACGCACCATTTTGTCAGCACGTACTGGTGCGGTATTTGTGATCGAATCTGTGTCATAAATGAGATGAGTAGGTAGAGAGCCATTACATCTATGTAGCAATTGTCTCTCAGGTAAAGCCAAATCAAGAGACACTGACGGCAAATAACAAGATGTGCCTCTTCAGCACTATTGGCCTTTTCTACACGTTATCTGAAAGCGTTTTTATCCTCTTTGAGGATATTCACAATTTTGGTTCATTTTTACTTTTTGAAAACCTGATTGGAGCCTCATGCCTCTAATTGGCTTGAAGAAACTCACACGATCAGCGCCGCCTTTCGTTATTCGATTATCAACAAATTCTAGGTAAATTCGTTGTCCAGTCAGTGTGGATTTGATCAAGTATTGAATACAATTGTCCTCTATAACTGTTCCAAGTTAGACATCTCTTGCTCACCCTGCTGCAAGTGGAAATATATCAGATTTGTCAACAAGTCTTCTAACGTCACTTCATGTTATTTCATTGCGCTAATGTGATGCACTGTTGAAGTTAAATATGAGTACTTGTCATTGCAATGCATAATATTGCCATTAAATGACTAGTCTTGATGAAGGTGTTTGTTGTTGCAATGTTTGTACTATACTAACGGTACCCACCTGGCATCGGATCACTTTTCTCTTTCACCTTACGATTGATGGTTTTTCGATGGTGTGATCCCAAATGCACAATAGAAAATGACTATTCACTCAAATTGCCACCAAGTTGAGTGCCATTCAACTGTCACCAAACATTTGGTGTGGTATCCGTTAGGCTATGCAACGTGCCATGCTGATATATTAAGCTTGGAGCATAGTTAATTTGAGCGAAAGCAAACAATTGAGGAAGTTAAGCCTGCTCTGCATGTAGGTACCGTTCTATGCTCATCTCCTGAACAACACTAAGAAAACTACAGTATAGTGCACCAGTATGTAATGAGTGGATTATTGATGGTATGGCGGCTGTGCGGTTAGTATCTCCAATATATACCTGGAGAGATTATGCTGATACATTTTAGAGATGTCGTACACCACCAACATATGCAAATCTGTTGAAACTAACCATTGTCATGATCACACATGGGAAAAATCGAATGAAAGACCAAACACAGAGAAGGTGTGCTAACCATGGGAAAGGGACTTGTATCACAAGTACAAGACGGGCAATGCTAAACGGTCAGTGACCGTGTTTCGGTCGTCCCTAAGGTGCCCGTTATAGACATGTTTGACCGTGTGTTTCACCAATGACAAGCGGCATTTTAGCACTAGTTGGCTGTATATTGTTCCTAGGGCCCCAAAATGAAGTTTCTTTAAGACAGGCTGGTATTTTATCTGCCAGTCTTAAGGAAACTTCATATTTGAAACCTAATCGCTCTGATGTTAGAATTCTACTGCCCCCATGCAAGAGGATCTAGTGTACCTTTTAAAAACAATGTTGATATGCGCACAGTAAAATTGTTTTAAAATATACACGTGTTTCTCCTCTACAGATTTCTTATAATGTTAAATTCTGGCGTCAGTAAGATAAGGGTTAATCCTAAAGCAGGTGGTTGATATTGTCAGCTATCTGTCTGGACAGCGAAATTCACCTGCTCCAATGACATCATAATGAATGACGTCATGAATGTCGTCGATAAGTACGTCACAAACGCATATTTAAAATGTCATCCATTACCATTCCTGCTATAACATACCCGATGCCCGCTTTTAATGACCACTTACTAGAGAGTGGCGTTGTTCTTAGCAACCGTTGCTAAATGAATAACTACCCTGACAGGATTGACGATACGCTAAAGTATCTCTACCCTATGGACACACTAATAGTCCAGTCAATCTAAGAAAAATTGTAGCTGCATCCGGGCTAAATTGCAACAGAATTCCTGTCAGTAGATTTATGGCGAAAAAGCATTGGCATAATACCAAAAAATATCTAGCCAATTCTGACGGTGGGAAACATATAATTTTATTTGTTATAACCCGCACTCTTTTCACCGCGCGCGTATTACTGATTTAATGCGCGCGTACATTTCCCCTACGCTCACCACTTCAGAATTTAAATCGCTTATTTTTCCTTTATTCATCCCTATATCTTATTTTTAACATGGCATGCTTATTCAGTGCCAGGTTATTTGTAAGACTGTCATTTATTACCGTTCATCTGCACAGTAGTTATTAAAATATTTGCCGTGTCACCGGATTTCGAATTTAGCGTCAACTATTTCTTTCCGAATATCCCGCCATTGGTAAGAGCACCGTTTTCAAGTTATTAAACTAAGGTTTTCACGGTATATAATATAGCAAACTATGATGAAATAAACTTAGCTTGTAGGGATGTGTGACAACCCATGCACAAGTTTGGCATATTAATCATTAATACAAACCCAACACCATTTTGGCCTAGCTGCAATGGAATTTACATAAATAAAAGTCGGAAACTTACAATGTAAGCGTGCATGCTTCAAATTTATTTTTCAATTATCACATTTAAAGCAATTATATAAATTATGTATCTGTAGGTCACAATTATATGTCTTTATGTGGGCTGAGAGCTACAAAAACAAACACCATCATTGCCACTGTCTCAGTGCTAAAATAGTTTACTGCAACGTTCATTATTTATTTACTTATTTAATCAAGCGGAGATGAGCCCCTTTCTATGAATTAATGCAACACATCTACGACCATGCAGAATAGCACTACCAAAGTTAACATGAGATAACAACCAAAAAAATCTTTAGCTAGAATGCAGTTGATGGCATACCAAATGCCTTTGTCGTTTCCCCAACCGCACCCTACTCCACCTGACACGCTAAATCCCCACGCCATCCATTACCACCCTGCGGGCAGAACCTCAAGTAAACATCGCCTCACAATCAGCAAGCATGAGTAAATCATATACCAAATGTGGTTGCATTCTGTCAACTTTGCCATTCTCCACGCCCCCCACCCCCAATCCATTGGCAGAGCCTAATGTAAACATTGTCTGGCAATCGCAATCATATGGGGAGCTAACATTCCAAATTTGCTTGAATGTCTCCAACTTTGACTTTCTGCCCCCATCTAACTCAAAGCTGGCCACCAACCTAGAGCCGAAAGTAAACGCAGTGGTTGGGCAAATGGATGGATAGACAGACGGAGGCGATTGCAGTATTTCGACCACTCCTGGTTTCTTTAATATGTGGGATAATTCTGCCAGCATTTAAATGTCTTAATACACTACATTCGCGTAAAGGCAGTGTATCATATGGAGTGGTATACGGTCAAGACTGGATGAGCGGATACTTTCATATAAATGGCACCTCCTTATAAGATTAATCCCTGGATTAAAGGAGCGATGTGTTCCTCTCTCCAAAATTTCAACCGATTTCTTTTTATTGTGTTTTCCTTCTCAATTCTTAGTGCTGAAGCATGATATTTCAGCCCTGAAACCTGATTTCTTACCAGTTCTTAACACTGGCAGATGATATGTTGCCAATCCTGATATTTCGCAAATTCTAAGCCCTGAAAGATGACATTTACAAATAGTGAGTGATGAAAGCTGATGTGTTGTTAATTCTAAGCCCTGGAAGAAAATAATTAACCAATTCTTTGTGCTGAAACGTAATAGTTCTGCTCTGAAATATGATTTGTTACCACTTCTGGAAACTGAGAGATAATATGTTGCGAATCCTGATCATTGAAACATGATATGTCACGAATTCTAAGCCCTGAAAGATGGCCTGTTACCAATAGTGAGTGATGAAAGCTGATGTGTTTTCAGTTCTAAGCCCTGAAAGACAAAAAATTACCAATTCTTAGTGCTGAAAAATGATATTTCTGCTCTGAAACATGATTTGTTCCCACTTCTGAGCGTTGAAAGTGGATATGTTGTCAATCTGGTTCATTTAAACCTGACGCTTGTATCTTGGTGTGATGATCGCAGCTGTTGCAAACTGGAACTATGGGCGCAGGTCCTGAGTATTATCCCAGAGCTCATCCTGCAAGGTAGTTAGTGCCCGTTGGCCACTTCTGATCATGCAGTGGGGTGAGGCGAGGGCACGCTTGAAGCATGTGCTGTAGAGTCTGGTCTGCCTTGCCACAGTTATGCAGATCCGCTGTTGTGATACCAATCTTTCATACCACAGTGCAATGTATGGAGGTAGATGTTGGCGCTCTATTCTGCATTGCTGCGATGCTGGAGGGGCTGTGTGTGAACTTATAATTGCCAGTTCTTTCCTTGAAGTCTGATGTCCAGCTGGTTTTTACGAGCATTTGACATGTGATGTGTACATCCCCCACCCCCCTTCTTTTGCCAGTATCTCTGCACTCCCATTGCTAGAGATACCACAATGTGACTTATATCCACTGAAGCACTGTGGCAGATTTCTTGGAGAGTTCATGTAGGGTTCCATTTATGGTCTTTGCCGATTTTCGGTGGCACGACTGCAAAGGCGTGCAGAGCATACAGTGAGTCGGTGACGAGGACCGTTCTGACTGGTGGTTTCTCTTTGGAATTTAGCTGGTCAGTTGCTAGTTAGCTGACGTCACAAACAAAATGAAGTATTACACCGTCAGGGATGTAGCAAGAGTTCGGCACTAGTGTCCATAAATTTTATAAAGGTTCTGCTATGTATTTTGAAACAAATTTGAATTGGACCCGTTTCATCCATAGGCAGCAGCGTCCCCAAGTCAAATTAGTTTTAGAATATGCAACAGCGTACCTATATATTTATCTTAAAATAAAATAAAATAAATAGGCTGACATAGCTAAACATGGATCACTTTTCAAGCATGTATAATAATCTCGCAATAGCCTGCTAAAGCCCACACATTGCAGTCAGAATTTCACATTTTGTCTTCTGATTGTGAAGGCGCAGCCAGAGGTTGTATATTAGGCGGCTATCACAGGAATTAGCGTAGCATATGTGGCAAGAACAAAAAAATGTAATAATTTCCAGTAGAGGCGGGTGCCTAGACTAGCGGTCGCTTACGCCGCAAACTGAAAAGTGGCACCAACTTAGGATCCCCATGTAAAATAGAATGATTTAACAGGCCTTTAACCCATTAACTATCGAATTTGTTCAAGAAAATTTCAATTTTCTCATAGAAAATGCCAATTTGTAGACAAAGAGAAGACTATCTTTGAAAATTTAAAACTGGAATGACTGGCTCGATTATCGAGACAGTGATTCCAGTGGTCAATTTTCAAAAGTACTCTTCTCTTGGTCTACACATGGGCAATTCTCAAGACCACTGCAGCCGCCGGTTTGGCTGATATGAGGGATAAAGTGGTAAAGGAGATGTGATGAGATTTCGCACCAGAGATACAGGAAATTCCGTCTAAGTGCAGCTTGATTTCAGTGTGTCATATATATAAAACCATAATAATTAGACACCCCATTGTGGAATGATATCTAAATTTGATCCCAACAGTATACTGAAGAAGAAGAAAAAGAAAAAGTATAAGACTTTACATAGTACTTTATTCACCTCAAGTAGAACGATATACAGTCGTACAACAAATTGTACACGATAGCTGAAAATCGTGTGAAGGCGGATGAATATGATCAGGTTTCGCAGTAAGTTAATCCATATACGATTTATGCTATTCCACAACAAGTTTAATTTAAGACCCAATAATCTCTTCGAACTACATGTTATCTTCTGTGGCAAATGATCAATTGGTATTGTGTGGCCTTCTGATACAAGATCCCCTATAGTAGTAATTCATCTCTCGATAAAGGCTTGATAAAACCAAATTAATCCAGTCCATTCATTATGGATAGATGGATTCAGAAAAATTGCTTCATTCAAAACATCTGCTTTACAAACTGGCGCCGATTGCCTTGAAATACTAAATGAGCTCCATACATCAAAGAAGGATTTGTAAAAACAAGGTAAATCTTTATACATATTAACATTAATATATATATATATATATATATATATATATATATATATATATATATATATATATATATATATATATATATATATATATATATATATATTAATGTTAATATATATATACAAAACAACTGATGATCATATTTCATATCATGTACATGTTTCAGGAACTAGTTGCTGATGAAGAAGAAGAACAAAATGAGGAAGAGGAAGAAGACGAAGATGATGATGATGAAGAAAAAGAAGAAGGACTATAATTATAATACGATTTCCAGCTTTGCAGAGGAAATGTCCGATAAAAATTTGACAATATTGGCGCCTCTTGTAAAATGATAACGATTTGATAACCATTTGCAGCGCCATACCATTATAGTTATAGACGGGTGGAGTGGCGTCAGATTTCCAGGCCACTCAGTAAATGGACCTTTCCAGTTTATCCATCCATCATATCATGTCATAATCAACTACGAGACGAGTAGGATAACGTCATAATCAATGATGTCATGAATGACGAGATAAGTACGTCACCAACGCATAATTGGTGACGGTCTAACCGTTGTTGTACGAATCATATTTATTTATGGTACCGGGGTCTGTTGGCCGAGAGGGGTTCTATATGGGGATTCGGTCGCCACCGTTACAACCAGTGTACCGACAGGGATCTTCCTTCTAGTGGAGATGGATGGAATGGATGACACAATGCTGTATTCTATTAATGATGATTCGTTTACTGAACTTTCTTAATCCTATAGTTTGCGCATATAATTTCAAATTCTAGTCACGTGTCGCTTATATATTCTAAACCTAATCTACTTAACCACACTGGATTCCTAAGAGAGAAGTATTCTTAGTAAAATATAACAAAGTTAACCTTAAGTTATTCTCTCGATCTGAATAGCCAACTAGCTACATAGCTGACAAGTTCACTACTCACTAGCTGTCACTAGCGGTCAGAGACCGCTGCCCAAGTCTGTCCGAATCCGTAACTCACTAACTGACTGTCGTCAACATTCGTCCACTCTTAAATATTATTCTGTCGTTATGTCAACAAGGTTGTGTTATTAAGTGATCGCGTGTGTGACCGTAAATGTGGCCTAAGAGTATAATTAACTAATTAACTAATATAACTAATAATATTTAACATATATAATACAATCGTATAACAACATATTATAGCACTGGTACATTGAATTACAGGAGCTTTACTGCACGTGTCTATTCCGACTAATAACCGATTGTTCCATTGTGGGCGTGTCAATTGATAGTCTATGCATATATTTGTCCATGCATTGCTGTATGGTTCGCGTCCTACCCCACTGAGTCTGTCACGTGGCACGGGGCGTGCCGATCATCCAACCGTCTACTATTGTCATGTAGTAGTGTGCGCGTTCGTGTGTGCGGTCTTGATGCAGATACGCCCGTGTGTGAGTGTGTCTCTATTCCCATCCATTCGTGTTGGTGTGTCCATCTAGCAGTCCATGTGGCTATGTCCCTGTACCATATTATCCATTTGTTTAACTCCTTTGACCACATAATTCAAATAGCTAAGTGTGTAGTTACATACAAATCAAATTATAATTTTCACATTTTAATCAAATTTCTGTAGAAAATGGCTAGCATGCAGATTTATGATCACTATCGCCAGAATTTGTTAAAAGCGGTCCAAGAAACGAAACTGTATTTTGAAACTAGCTTTTCTCAGAGCACAATACGATCCCACCATGCTAGTAACATGCCCAACCAAGCTCCAATTATTAGGCACAACCAGCCTCCATCTTATCGCTGTGGGTGTAATTTGTCATCCGGCGATCATACACGTTGTAAGGCTAGACGAGTTGAATGCTCGAACTGTTCAATGATTGGTCATTTGCCAACAATATGTCGGTTCCGTAAACATGTTTTTAAATGTAACCGCAACCCGGCGAAGAAAGTAGTTCAAAGGTCAAGGTCACAAAGTATTCGTCATGTTGAATCTAATGATTTTATGAGTTGTTTAGATAATGACAATGTATTGAGAGATCAACTGAACTCCATAAAGAAATAACTGACAAACGGAAGACGAATGTAAATAGGATTGAAAACTGATACGGATGACAATTAACTCGTAGGAGAAAATCGACAAGTGATATCATCGATTCATCGAAAGAGGACAATAATATGACGATAACTTATGGAGAAGCAGAACAGACCACAGAGCACATACTTCAATGTTGCAGTACGTATCAGCTGCTGAGAGAAGAGATCTGGCCTTTGTCAACCTCTTTTCTTGAAAAGCTGTATGGGCCTGTGGAAGAACTGCAGAAAACCACAGATTTCATCTTGAGAACGGCTCTCCAAGTGTGATACCAGCGATCGAAAAGAAGAAGAAGTAAGACGATACGAAAAGTAGACTTCGCAGAAACCACTATGGAATTGCCATGCAGCTCTTAGATCAAGAACATACACTAAGACAAAGAGAAACAACAGAACTGAAACAGTCGCTGTCAATTAAAGAAACGGAAATTGATCGTTTACGATATGTAAAAGACATCATGCAGCAATAACTAACGAATATGTCATTCCTAATTGACGCCATACTTAATGACAATGATGCTTTGACAGGAGAAAACATCAATTTAAATCAGCTACTTAACAGTCAACAAAGTAATGAATATGAACCAGCAAATAGGGAACGATCTACAGAAGCAGAGATCGTCAGCATTGCATATACGAAAACAGACGGACATACTATCACTAAACAGCTCAGGGTGTAAGTCATGCAGATTACACTGCCAATGCATACATATTATACGCCTTCCTAGAACAGATACTGCCGGTTTTTTTATATTTTTGCTTTTCAGATTCGCGATGTGTAGACAACAGTCCAGGAATGTTGCGGGTATCGTCGTAGGTATAATGTAAATATGTGTCAAAGGTAGCGGTATGTATAACTATACGGTTTGAAAGACGTATATAAGCGACACGTGACTAGAATTTACATATGTAAATTCAGGTAGGAAATGAGAGTCGAAATGCTACTATGATGATTTTCTTGGTTATTTTGATCAAATGTGTTTAAAAAGTAATCAGATTATATTGGTAGGCTAATTAGGCAAGAAAGTTATTATTTTGTGGTGGATTTCAAAATCTTTGATTAAGTCAAATATTCCGATGCCAGTGTCGTATTAATAAGAGGAATTGTGAAGGTAGATGCAAATAAGAGTTACAATTTATATCCGCTTTTGTATATTTGAAGATTCTTGGAGTTGGCTACATCGCGAATAAGTGATAGTTTTCAGACTGGCTGTATATACTTAACTATGATGAAGCAAATTGTCATGATGTAGATCGAAAACCGATGTACCGTAATTGCATGTCACTGATTAAATATTAGCTCTTCTTCAGATTTTTACATTGAAACGAGATATTAAATTTTCCTCAGTGATAGGCCGACAGTTAATAATCTAATAACTAGATAAGTACGTAATGATGATAACATTTGCTAATCTTTTTTGCTTCTCTTTTCGCAGCATACGCTTGACAATAGCCACGTCCAGACACGCACACGCGACTACACGGCAATAGCATACGGCTGGATGAACGACGTGCCCCGTGACACGTGACAGACTCGATGCAACAGGTCGTGGACATTACAGCAATAAATGGACAAATATATGTATAGACTATTAATCGACACGCCCAGAATGGAACAATCAGTTATTAGTCAGAATGAACACGTGCAGAGTCTAACCCCTGTAATTCAATGTAACAATGTTATAATATGCTGTTATATGATTGTATTATATATGTTAATTATCATTAGTTAAATTAGTTAATTATACTCCTAGGCCACATTTACGTTGAAATACGCCATCATTTAATACACACCAATTTGTTGACATAACGGCAGAATCATATTTAAGAGTGGACGAATGCTGACGATGGCCATTCAATTAAGGAGAGTTACGGTTATGGACTCGAACAGACCGAGACAGCGGTCACTGACCGCTAGTGACAGCTAGTGAGTAGTGAGATTGTCAGCTTTGTAGTTAGCCTACCTGGCTGGTCAGTTATAGAGAGAAGAACGTCGAGTCATCATTAATAGAATACAGCATTGTGTCTTCGGAACAATTATTGTAATGCTGAATTTGACATCGGCAGCTCAGAAATAATTTAAAATATTTCAAACACAGATTTGAATAAAATGGATACTGTTGAATATTTCGAACATAATTGGATTGAAAGGCATTGCTGCCTTAGTGTTCTAATCCAATTATGTTCAAAATATTCAACTGTAACATGTTTATATTGTATTCAAAATTGTGTTCCTTTTGAATCATCTTAACCGACTAATGAATTGTACTATATGTGTGACATCTATATGTGCAACCTGAAGGTATGCAGGGCCCCCAAACATTAGAACAAAAAAGAAATTTGGCCTTGTGCAAATGCAATTGTTGCACTGCCTTAAGTTCGGCCCGGAATAACACGACGCAAGCTGCTGGCGGGGAAGTGAATCCGTGAATCTAGTAATATTGATTTAGATACAGAGCACGTAACACACATGTGCATTAACGCTAGTATGAGGCGCCCAGCATTCAAATGAAACAAATATCTGAGAAATTTATGTCCACAATTTTCCATGGCAATGTGACACTTCAAACATAATGGTGGGTACATATTCATCAGAATGCATCACACGAAGCCAATAAATCTAATTTGCAAAAGCGCGACAACAGATTGAATGCGGTCATTGGAAAGAACAGAACATCGAAACATTCTTTGGTCGTTCTTCCACGTGAAGATGCTTAAACAGTTTCATTAGTCAATTATTTCCAGGGATGAGAATAGAGAGACACACTTGTAGCTATTCCCTACCCATTTCTAATTAAGCACCACCCACCTCACCATGTGTTGGAATAGATTTGAAACTTTGACATCTGAATTTTCAGAATCTAAATGCCAAGGTAGCTTTAAAAATAACATGTTGAACGTTTTGCAACTATTGTGACGGGGCAGGATGCTGCTGACTATATTCAATAGAGTATTTATTATATTGTAAATTCAACCAAAGGCATATAGTTCGTACGCTCCCGTAACGGGGTATGCCATTTTGACTGTAATATTAGCTGGGTGGGGGGGGGGCTTATTTTACTATGACGTTCAACTCTTGGGTTTGATTGACAGATCGTATCCCGGCGTTGGCCAATGCAAATGCAACTTCTGGAGGCTTCGTTTTGGAAGATCTGATGACGAAAGAACATGTTCTGTTTCTATATCGAGATGTCACATTCGTGATTATGTAAGAAAAATACCCGGCACTAATGCGGCAATCTTAATCAGATCATAGCTACATGCGGACAGTAAGAACGCCATAATACAGTTTTGCTCTGGGCGAAAGTGATATTGGACTTCGATAGGCTTACATCAATCCAATCAAATCGCGCCACAGCTTTCAATTTAATGACCCTGCTTCGTAAATGTAGGCATTCAGTTATGTAACTAAATTGCTGTAGTCTGATCGGCTTTAGTGGAACATGTTTTGACAAACCTGTCTATAACTGACACGTGTTTTTGAGCCAGAGGTACCGTAGTGGTTCCTAACACCGCGCGTGTCAACTTACCCCTTTAATTTTTAATCTCACCAAAACAACTGTGCAGCGGTTTTCAGACATGGCTATTTGAAAGGCCTGGAAAAGAGTATGCTTTAATATTTACGACTAGAATGACTGGCTCGATTACCGAGCCAGCCATTCTAGTGTTAAATTTTCAAATATACTCTTCTCTCGGCCCTTTTAATGGTCAAGCTCAAGCCGGCGAAAAAAAATTCAGTTGTAAATTTACAAAAATAGTTCTCTAAGATTAAAATATCTTGAAAAATATTGAACATAAAAATGTTTAGTGATATATCAAGTAGTATTTTGAGTGCTTTGAGCGATGTTGACGCAAGGGGGTTTAAAGGCGGATGGGGCATTCCACCCGCTTTAAGGAACACCCTACCCCACCCAGAAAATCTATCAAAGATAGCGAATAATGAGTTGCGTGAGGCGACCGCATATCTGGTTAGTGATATGTCGATGGCACCCGTATGTCTGTATCTTGATTTTCCTGCAAATTAGTTTCAAAATATTCAACAGCTTTCCTGTATAGCTGTTGAATATTTTGAAAGTAATTTGCAGGAAAATAGACAGCGAAAGCTCCCAGTCAAATTTATTTCAAAATATCCAACATACTATTCGTTGCCTCAAAATGAATTTGTCGCTTTTGTTCTGTGAACGTAAACGAGTTAAATGCCGCTATCCTCTGACAACACACTCGCTTCACGCTACAGTTCTATAACTTCTAATAAATAAATGATGATTTTCCAGGAATAACGCTTAACGCCATCGAGAAGTTGGAACATTGGAGTCGTTCATTACTTCCTGAACTCTAGGCTTACACTACATTAGACACACGATGCGAGTATGCAAAGAGATCAGTGACAAAACATTGCAGGGCATCGTGGAAAGTGTGACTGTTATGTAAATGGAGGGATCCAGTCTTAGCTATGCCCCTCCCATTTTTAGCTAAGCTCCACCCACACTTCGCCCGTGTTTGGATCCATCGATCCCTGAACTCCTTGACTACCAATTTCTAGAAAACTATACAAGTACATTTTTTAATATTTTGAAACTAATTTCACTGACCTAGTCAAATTAGTTTTAAAATATTTAGCAGCATGCTTATTAAATAGTAAATACATACAGTTCGTACAACAACGTTTAGTCCGTCATCAATTAAGCGTTCGTGGCGAACTGATCTACACCATTCATGTCGTAATTGATTATGACGTCATCCTATACGTCGTGTGGTTTGTTATGACATCATATGATTGACTCAGAAAATTGTAATCCTGCATTACCTGCCAATTAGATAATTGATTGTTTGCATACAAAATTAGATGAAAGGGTTGTAGAAAAAATACTCATGGACCGTCTTGTCGTATACAACTTGATCGTTTAAAAGTAGGATGAAAATCTTGGATGAATAGAGATCCTTGTCCTATTCATCAGCCAAATTTGTATTGCATACAGCATTTTGTTTCTAAAGGTATTCACGCCTGGCGCATGTGTATTTTTTTTAATGTTGTATGCAATGTGTTGGCCCATTTGCTTCTGCCTTTGAAGTTAGACTTGCATGAAAGAGGGTTATCCCACAACAAGCACTGAAAGTGAAATGCCGTAATAGCCCATGGACATTCACTATGTCACTTTCACAAAAATGTTGATGGTCAATTTTTTTTTGTATAGTTTCTCAAATATCATAGCACATTTTAGCAGCCTGGTAGTGACATGAATTATGACTTGATAAGTGATAGCGACAATGCTCAAGAAATGTATTCTAGATACATTCTCGTAGGATCGGCGCAATATGGGCATATTTAGTCACGGCTTAACGGGATATATGCATACACAAGTCCTGGGCTCCTTACATGTACAGTGCGAAAGTGATATCGACAATCAGGTCCATCTAATATGACATTCTCTTTCTCTAGATGGCTTTGTAGGTGATTGCTAGCCTTATTGTGTTTGAATGGGTAGTACATCTAAAATGTGTGTTAAATGCAGTTTTGATGTATAGTAGTAAAGATATATTGAACAGAATGTATATTAAATAGCAACGGCATAGTTTGCAATTCGTACAACTTGACACACTATTACGCCTTTATGACGGAGTAAATCAAGTCGTTCATGACGTAGTTGAATATGACGTATTTGATTTGGACGTCATATGATTAACTGAAAAACTGGGTTCATCTATCATCAATTATGATAAATATGCGAACACAACAGAGATGCAGATGTGAGTGCAATGGTTGTTTGTATGCGACACTACAAAGGTGCGTGCTGAACATGATGGATGGATTGGGCGTGTCACTCAAGTATCGTGTGCCATAATGAAGATGCGACGCTGGTATCACACTCAAATAATTCCGGGGCTGGGTGTGTGAGGGGCGGAACAAGAAGGTGGCAATGCTCAGATAGGCATAGTAACTGTCTGAATACTATGTCTTATTGGATTTACAATAGACATTCAGTTCAATACTTTGAAACTAATTTCTGAATACAGCAGCAACTCCAACCAAATCAATTTCAAAATATCCAACAGCTTAGCTACAGCTACCCAGAAGTTGACATTCTGGGAATGGATCCAGTTTTAGCTATTCCCCCATCTATTTATTGATCGATCCCTGCACTCCATAGATCTAAATTAAAAAAAAAATACATAGGAAAGCTGCTGAATATTTTGCCTATGGCAACAGCAGCGCCCACTCAAATTAGTTTCAAAATATTCCAACAGAATGCTTATTAAATAGTAAAGACATGCAATTCGTACAAGTTGGCGGACTATTAAGCGTTTGTGACTGACTAAGTCACGTCAGTCATGACGTAATTGATTAGGACGTCAGCCTACATGTGACGTAGTTGAATATGCTGCTATATCATTGACCGAGAGACTGGATTCCTCTATTCATAAGAAGTGGTGACAGCTTAGCTGGAAATGGACGTGGCATACCTAGAAATGGATCCTGCTTACCATTTTGCCTATACAAAATAGGGCAGGGTGGGGCATGGTGTAGAGTTTATCAGTCAGGTTGCCTTAACCGGAGAACCCGGTTCGGGCCGAACTATGGACTACCAAGCCGTCGTTGAAAACATGGGCAATCGCCTTAACTCTGTGCTCGTATCCACACAGGAGTATAACTAGTGTCAAATCATGGGCACTCTGCCGTATGGCATAAACCCATCCTAGGGTGGCATGAATAGTACCTAGCATATATAGGGACTGGATACAGGCGATAAATTCCTCTAGATAGACTCCATCAACTGAAGAGGTATGATTATATAGGAGACGATAGGAAATTAATCATGATTATGTATGATTACTGTATTCTGCGGCTGTAGTAGTAGAAACATCCTACAGCTGCAATCAGTCCTTCTGCATTTTTGACCACTATGTCTTGCCCGTAATTCTTAGTTTCCTCAGGTCCATTCTTGACTTGAGTGTACCGAGTCCCGCTTTCTTGAAGTCACCTCGTAGCGCGCTTAGCAGACTTATGTAATAACGCCCTCTCCTGGCGTTATATTTGCTGGCTCCGAGTAGGGCGAATTCCAAGGCTCCCTGTGCTGGTGTCTCTTCTGGCATCCTTAGCACTTGACCAAATATGGCCCATCTTTGCTGGGCGACTTTTACAGACAGTGGCGACGTATTACACATCTTGTATAGTGCATCGTTGAAAATTATGCTGTCTGGGGAGGGTGGGAGTGGGGTGGGGGTGGGGTGGGGGCGGATCCCGTACGGATTTCAATACAGCAGCAGCATGGCAACAGGCGAAAAGCACAATCATGATTACCAATGATCAAAAGATACCAATTAGAGATCAAATTGGTTGCCAATGACCACTCATCAAGAGCGGACAGATAAACAAAAGCCATTTTTATATGAAGTCAATTGATCAGAAAATCCCGCTCAGTATTACCGCAAATGACTTGCTTTTCAACCAAATTAAACACATATTGCTACAGACACCCATGTTTCTATAGGACGCCATAATCCCCATTAAAATGTAGTCATCAATGACGCGTGGTTGCTTAGTACCACTAATTTGCCATGGCTATCAATTTCCAGAAAACTCTACAGATAAACTGTTGAATATTTTGAAACTAATTTGACTGGGTGCTGATGCTGCCTCGGGTAGCCACAATGTCGAGTCAAATAAGTTCCAAAATATTCAACAGCATGTTTATTAAATAGCAAAAACATACAATTCGTATAACGTGCCGGACTATTAAGCGTTTCAGACGGACTAAATTGAGTCATTTATGACGTCATGATTATGACGTCATTTGATAGCATATGATGAATGGATAAACTGGAATAGTCTATTGTGTGGCCAAATGAGTGTGGTTCTTTCAGTACTGAAACACGCGCTCTTACAACAACACTGGAAAAATCACGTTTCACTCACAATAATATGTAGGCGTTTATAGACTTCTGAAAGTTATAGTTTTAAGACCAGCCCTGTCAAATGCTGCATTTATTATTAATTTAACATGTCATATCTAACGTTAACCAGATGAATGTGTTCATCTTCTTTAAACTGGACTAACTGGTTGCTTTTGTTAACGTGATAGAAGCTACCTGGCCATATCTGCATGTGCCATAGGGACTGACCACGTTTAAAGTACAGGTAAGTTTGTTAAATACGCGTGAGATTTGATAATTGTTTACATTCAAACATCTTTAATAGACCACCTACTTCTTTAGCCAAAGGACTATGGTGCTTTAACGACCACCTGGTGTAAGGAACCTTAATCCTTTGGTTTTAAAATGTATATAACTCATAGCGGGTCAGTTGCATCAGGAGCCATATTAGTAAGATGATCTAACTGACTTTTCCAGGTTATCCATCAATCATAGCACGTCGTAATCAACTACGTGACGCATAGGATGACGTCATGATCAATGACGGCGTGAATGACGTTGATGAGGTCGTCACGAACGCTTAATTGATGCCAGGCAACAACAGCGCCCAGTAAAATTAGTTTCAAAGCATTCAACAACTTACCTGTATAGTTTTTTGGAAATTGAGATTCAGATAGTGCAAGAATTGATTATGAAACATGTGATGTGTATAGATATGTACGGTGGTAGTGGATTGTGAAATAAAGCTGTGTTTCTGTTAGACTCTCATCTCTAACACACTTTCGCAACGAAGCGCGCCATTTCTTCCGGCAGTCCAGCTGATAAGCACCAGGTTTTCGCGTAGT